>VNKC01001179.1:0-152832 GCA_008042775.1 Drosophila pectinifera | reverse complement strand
TTTGGTCAAATCATTTTTAAGGCAATATTTTATTATTAAATAATTAAGATTTTAGCGGCGATTCCGAATAAAAACGGCATTTGGCTGTCATTCCATTTTTGGGCAAATTATGCTCTTTAGAAGACATCAAATGAGGGTTTTTGGGACCTTAAATCGGCATTTTTATATCCTAATTTTTGGTCAAATCATTTTTAAGGGAATATTTTATTATTAAATAAGATTTTAGCGGCGATTTCGAATAAAAACGGCATTTGGCTGTCATTCCATTTTTGGCCAAATTATGCTCTTCAGAAAACATCAAATGCGGATTTTTGGGTCCTTAAATCGGCATTTTTATATCCTAATTTTTGGTCAAATCATTTTTAATTTAACATTTTATTATTAAATAATTAAGATTTTAGCGGCGATTCCGAATATAAACGGCATTTGGCTGTCATTCCATTTTTAGCCAAATTATGCTCTTCAGAAGACATCAAATGAGGATTTTTGGGACCTTAAATCGGCATTTTTATATCCTAATTTTTGGTCAAATCATTTTTAAGGCAATATTTTATTATTAAATAATTAAGATTTTAGCGGCGATTCCGAATATAAACGGCATTCGGCTGTCATCCCCTTTTTGGCCAAATTATGCTCTTCAGAAGACATCAAACGCGGATTTTTGAATCCTTAAAAAAATAAAAATAACCATAACTTGGTCAAAGCAGTCTTAATTTCAAATCGGAAAGCATTTTTCTGTTAGATTTTATTTGGTGAATTAATCGGCATACCGACTTTAGAAATATGGAGTATTATTCTTTACGCCTCCAATTGTCGCCTCTCCAGCCCATCTTGAAGTCTTACGCTGTGCTTCTTAAACTAGCAACGGAAATGATCGTTTGAGGACTGCTAATTGAATCATACAGTACGCGCTTAGTAGAGTAAATAATAAAAGCGCTCGCTTCGTTAACTCATTCCACATTCAGTTAAAATATATTTGGTAACCTCATGATTAGCTACAAATTAAATATGCAAGTGCCAAAGCTACATAAATAATTTATACAATGGCAACGTTGCAATTAGTAGTGCAATTGTACGTGTCTCCGGCGGTGGCAGCGACCTCGAACCGACTCAATAATTTAAAATAAACTAAAAACTAGACAAATAACAAATATTAGCACGTGCACGCAGAAAAAATGAGTTGGCCACTACTGTGCCTTCTTGGACTCCTTGGGCGCGACAGGCAGCCGCTCCACAGCCTCCTTGTACAGCTGGTTCAGTCCAAAGGTGGCGCGCACGTTGTCGCTGGAGAAGAAGAACTTTTGCAACTTGCCCTTGTTGTCGACACAGGGACGCCGGTCCATCTCCTTGCCCTGCTGGAACAGCACCACCGTGGGCAGCTGGCGAGAGAAGCTGTTGTCCGATATGCGATACTTTTGCGCCACGTCAGGGAACCGTCCGATGTCAATCTTGCCGAACTTGAGGTGGTTAGTGTTGTACTCTGCCGAGAGCTCAGCGAAGACGGGCGCAAAGTTCACGCAGGTGGGATTCCATACCGTGTAAAAGCAGATCAGCCAGCTTGTGCGCTTATCGCGGGACAGCTCCTCCTCGAACACCTGCGAGTTCCTGAAATAGGTGATGTGCTCGGGACCGCGGTACGAGGGTTCTGGCAATACCATGCCCAAGGGCACGCAGACCAGCATGAAGGCCAGGCCGTAGCGGAAGTCTGCGTAGGCCCACAGAATGGCGTTGGCGACCTTGGTGTAGAGGAACGACGAAGACAGGTAGTTTATCATGGTGACAGCGCCCGTTTTGCGAGACCGGATCATCACAACGATTAGCAGGAAGAACAGGATCTCCACCTCGCGGCTGTCCAAATCGCACACTTCGTCCTCCTCGGCCAGGCTGAACAGGCGGGTGCAGATAAACTGGGTCTTCTTGGCCAGCAGATAGGAGACGGCCAGCAGGATGTTAACCCAGTAGTAGGGCTTGGCCAGTATGGCCAGCTGCTTCTTCCACGTCATGGCGTCGTCGGGCGGCTGAGTGTTCGGATGTGGGTCACTCTTTTAATTAACAATTTCCCGAGTTTTTCTTTTCTTGCTTTTAACAAGCAATTGTTAATTTTAGCAACGGCGTGCGCCACGAATGCGTGGCTTCAATGCCTTTGTTAAGAGTTGCCACCTGGCGAGAAAGAGTGCTGTCGCAAAGAGTGTTGTAAAACCAACTAGACAGTTTGGCGCCCTTTAAAATTCAAATCAGCGACGTTTGCCTCAAAAGCGTCTGCGACTGATAAGTAAATTGTTTGACTGCCTGACATTGTTACGTCAGATTTTCGCAAGAGTCATTGACGGATTGTTGAACTTTGCCGCTGAGGCCACTGCAAAAAACGGAAAAATCATCGAGGATCTTCATTATCTTCACACACGCCAAGGCTTTAATCAGCAAAGAACCCAAAAACGACTCGTCTACGTGATCTCAGAGACGCTCGTGGCTCATTATCTGCACAAATTAATTTCGGGCCTCCTCTTGGACTTTTTTCATAGTTCCATAATTAAAATGTGTGTTTGAAACTGTGTGAACACTGTGAGAATATTGTACCCACATACTTCACTGAGCCAGAGGGCACTATCTGCACCGCTAATGCTATCAGCACTGTGACTGGCTCCCGGCATTGTGCAAAGATTACTTTTTTTTTGTAGTAAACACATTGCGCGTCACTGGATTAAGCGATGTATTTATAATCGTATTATTGAGACCGTTTTACGAGGGTCATCCCCATGATCCCCATCGGATCACCCACCTATTTACTGGTTACACTAAGTAGTTGGCATCTCTTTGTTTTAATCCGATTATTTTTTATTGCAATATATTTATTCTATATGTGCGGTTTGGCACGCTGGCAAATACAGTGTGTGGCATTATTATACGATCTTTGGGTCCATTTTGTTTCTGCTGAAGTAGTATGATTTCTTCAGTTAATTAATATTTAAAGTAATTAGACTAAATTCAAAGAATTAATTTGTTGTTATATTACATAAGAATTGAATTGAAAAACAGTTTGTTATTTAAGATCTCAGAACAACTAAGAGGAAGAATTAATGTTTTTATTACGAGATATAGTTCATATTTTTGTTCTTAAAAAACGTATTTATTATTGAAGATTTTAAGTTAGTAACAATTTTTTCCCGGTCTGTTAGCTTATTAAAAAAAGGACACAAGGGGCCATTGCAGCATAGGCTCATTTATCGCTTGCCTTGCACTACAATTCCCAACCTGTTTCAGAGTCAAGCTGAATGTTGAAATTGATCAGCATCAAATACTGATGATTTCCCTTCTGAAACCGCTTTATATCTAGGCCAGCGATTTATCTTTGACAAAATCTAGATGATTAAAATTGGATATGTCGTTAGGGAGAAAGGCGCAACTCCATACTCCAGCATATGTTCCTGTAATTTGTAGTCCTACTATAGAGGGATCACCTCTTAAAAGGTTTATAATTAATTATTTTCTTTTCAGTTAGTATAAAGCATGTAGTAAGAAACCGTATACGTATAAACCGTATTCCTTCGAATAAATAGCTGCAAGTTTATCAAATATTATTGTTTAGTTTCCATGAAAATATTGATATTGAGCAATTATGACTAATTACATTAATCAGAGGTGCAAAAGCACCACCTTCTTCTTAGAAAAACAATTATAAACAAACATTTATTAAAAGTCAAATAAACAACAAGCGCTTAGGTCAGTTTTCAATATAATCTCGAATGCTCCATGACTATACGAGCATGCTGGAGTGTGCTACGAGCCGGTTTCCACTGGTTTCGAATACTTAAATATATACGAGTACCCTGAGAGTCCTATTCGGGTACATGGTCAAGAGAGCTGGCAATACGAACCCTAAATCTTGCTGGGTCCAGCAAAATCGTCTAGAGATCAGGGCTCTGATTACCACGGAAGTAGGTATGTATATCAGGAGCATCTGCTTCCCGGCACGTCGCTTGTAGACACCTCTCGAAGCTGCATCCCCACCCCGTTCCAGAGAGCTCGGAAATAATGGGTCTCGCTGTAAAAAGTAGAACCGAAACAAAACAACGGCCAGAGCGGCTGATAAGTGGCACAAAATGGCGCTCCATTGCCGGCTCCATAATCGCGCTATCAAGGCAGCCTGATCTCCTGTCCCCCGCTTATCACCCCAATGCCCCGATCCGAGCACGCGCCCTATAAATTGCCAGCTCTCTCCGGCGACAGCTTCAGTTCAGTTCAGAACCCATGTGCCGAGTGATCCTCTCTCCGAGTGCCGCAAACATCCATCTACAAGGCATTGAATGCCTACGACTGCCGTGACCACGATCTCCAACAATCTCTAACCATCCCATTGGCTCAAACCAGCTGAAACTAACAAAGAGCAACAGAACTGAGAATCCTGGGAAGCATTTCCATCACGCGAAGTACTCCCACCTAACCCCCAATACCCCGGACTTTGAATGCTGCTGGAGCAGAGCGAAAAAATCATCATCAACCTCGATCAGCATCTCGCCGAGAGCTGGGCCAAGATAAGCTTTCTGAGAAACTTTGAGTTCTTCTCCTATCTGAGCACCATCTCCACAGCCGGTAAGACTCCTCCATTCCCCCTTCTGGAAGACTAACTGAACTGATCTGCCTCCCCCACAGCTGCTAAGATGGCCGCCATTCCCCAAGGTGCATTCGCCGCCTGCAAGATCCGCGAGCAATTCAACGAACGCGAGATGGTCGTCGCCCGTCTGAGGTCCGCTGCCGCCGATAAGGGTTCCCTTGACAACGCCAACAGCCTAACCCGTAAGTAATCGATCCAGGGAGACAGTGGATCCCTGACTCATCCATTGGCCTATTATCCGCTCCACAGAACGCGAGTACTCGCCGAACAAGTACAACGACAAGCTGATGAACTCCATCTGGGGCTTGTACAATCGCTATTCGCCGCACAATGTGAAGAAGAACGAGTACGCCCCCACCAAGTGATAACCTAAAGGGCGGCACGGTGGCTTCCCCCAGGTCCAGCTGCCGTGCCCCAACCTGCCAGCGTCCTTCGCTTGAAAGGATGCTGGCCACATGTACTATATATACACATATATACCCAATCAACTATAATCTCATATTATCGATCAAAATACTCGAAGCAGAGTTGGTAACAAATATCAATTTAATCCTGTAATGCTTGTAAATTTCAATAAATACTTATGATGTTGTATGTAAAGGGACAAGACCACGAGCTTAGATTAGTTTAGGTAGCAGGACTCGTAGGTCGGCACCATGTACTTGATGTTGATGAAGGCGTCCTCGCCGCCATGCAGCTCCAGCACCTGCAACGTCTCGTCTATGAGGTCGCCCAGATTCAGGTTGTTCTTCTGCGCATAATCGATCTCATCGCCGCAGTTCACTTTGGGATGAAATGTAGTTACCCCTTGAAGAGCTAATAGGGAAATACCTACAGTTTTTCACCTTGAAGGCGTTGAACATGGGCAGCAGCTGTCTGTAGAAGGGCACCAGTGCAGGACCCACCAAATCCGAGGACATGACCAGCTGTTGGATTATCTTCAATGTCGTGCACATTACCTCCAGGTTTCGTGTGCTCAATGCGTCTGAAATGGGGGCGTGGGGGTTTTGGGACTCGGATTCGCAAGGTGCAAATTAGACCGCAAAGTTCGAGGCATTTGCGTGCCAGGCGAACTCCTGGTACTCACTCTTTAGCGGCAATATTAATTGCGGTATCACCGGGTGTATCCTCTCGCCCCCGGCCAGCAGGAGGTCCGTGACTCCCTGGCGGGCGTACGTCTTATACGGATGCTTCGTCTCCGCCAAGCCGTCGAAGAAGAGCGGCAGATAGAGGCTGTAGTCCAGCTTGTCAATGTCCACCTGCAGTAGGGGGCGGCACGGGAAGGAAGGAAGGAGCAGGAGTGAATAGAGCGCTCGAAGTTCGGAATTTGGAGTTTGGAATTGGTTCGTGTACCGGCGGTGGTGCAAGTTTGGCAAGTGTACATTTGCACGCTATGCCGGTTAGGCCTCTGCTGATTCCCATTAAGATGCTCTTTGTTTGTTTACGTTGTCAATGGAAATTTTTAGAACAGAGCGAACAGCGTGGCAGCGAGGTACCTGTACCTCTTCCTAGTATACGTCTAATCTACGAGTATTCCTATGAAAATGCGGTCAATTCGGATCGTCCGAAGGTTCAGAACTCATTCATTTTTAGCTCAGGTGATCGGGGGAACTCACGTTGCTCAGACTTACTTTTGGAAATGTGTCATTTGGTTTCCCCATTCCTATCTCGAAAGATTAGGGGGTGACAGAAGATGATACTATAAATGAACAAGATCTCCTAACACTTTCAAGGTAAGGTTAGCAATCTCATCGCGAGTAACCTTGTCCCACATCCTTAGAATACTATGCTAGCTCTTTATGCAATACTCGACACCTCTTTGTTCGCGGTAAAGGAGATGAGGACTTGGGTGGCAAGAGCTCAGGCTTGGCGCCATCTCTGGCATCGCTGCTGCGTAAACTCCACACAGGGGGGTTCCCCGACATCGACCTTCGACCCGGTGACGCAAATGAGCTAGTGTCACTCACACATCACTCGTATGCACACGAACTGCCACGGCGGCGCTTCAGCCTAGATAAACAAACGCACCGCTCGAAAGGCATTCGCCATTACCCATTACCCATTACCCATTACCAGTCGCCGCATATGTGGCGGCTCCGGCGGCGTCAAGCGCCCAAGGCCTGTGACATTGAACCAGCAAAAGGGTCACACACCTGGCGGGTGCAGCTGTGGGTCCGTGGGTGGACGCCCCACGCCCCCAAATGGCAGCTGACTGGCAGTTGGACGGTGCGACGTTTTGAATGTCAGCAGTCGCATTCCGGCCGGAATCGGAACTTGCTCGCCCGTCACCGCTGCTCCACTGACTCCGGAAATAGACAATGGCATATTATTTACTCGTTTTTGCCTTTAGCTGCAACACTTGAAATAATTGAACACGCAGGTGTACGGAATTCGAGCCCAACTCAAATAAGGCTCCCCCGCCAATGGGTCACTGGGTAAGGTTACTCTTTTTAGTGACAGTCCTGCAATTGGCTTTGATTTGCATTGACATGGGGCACCTGTCTATGGAAAGTTCTAGTGGCGAAGGGATCCTGCAGATATATGAGTATAACATTGCTTAGGTGATTTTAGAAGCTTAAAACTCTTAGTTGTAATAAATTCTTATTTATGCGTGTTTTTTAGTTCCTATGAAATCGGAATTGAAATCCCTAAGATTTTAGGTTTATGCAAAGGAAACTTTCTAGTTTTTCCGGCAATCTGAATTCAATAATCTTCTCAGAAAGAATTCCTATTTAGGAATATCAAATATATTTTCTTTTTGATTTGAGAAAACCTGTTCTTTTAAAGTTAATAGCACTACATTCCGATAGAGTTCAGTAAGATATAGGGTACAAAGAGTCCGAATAATGCCTTTAGGAATTATCAATGTGCCTCTTACCGTCCAGCCGATCTTATCCCCTCCGCAGAGATACTCCATCTTAATGGGCAGGTCCCCCCGATCGAAGTACATGCGGAAGAGCGTGCCGCGTCCCGGGTCATTAGCCCCGCCCAGGGCACATCCATTCAGACCCAAGCCCAAATTGAAGGTGGACATGGACTTTTGCTGGCGTCGCAGGCCTGGAAATCAGTATACGGAAATGGGGGAAATCATTAGGAAAACAAGCTGGGTGGGTGACAAGCACAAGGACGCACTTTTCGGGTTGGGGATCCGGGCCCTGGCGCTGGCTGTCTTGGGAGCGGACTCGTGAATGGGCCCGTCGATGACAACGGTGTTCTTCTGCTGCGACTGGATGGAGAAGGGCGGCACGTAGCGGGGCCGGGAGGAGACGGCCGCCCCGTGGATGCCGCTCAGCGGACGCAGTTGCGCCGGATTGGCGGACTTGGAGCGGTGCTTCAGCGAGATGGCGGTGCCATGGTAATCGTGCGTCGGACGCCTTCCCGTGGCGGTGCGTGCCGTCTGGGCCATTTTCGGTGAGCAACGCGATGTGCAGCCACGTAGTGTAAACAGCGAACTGCCGAGCGCAGGAATTTTCTAGCCTGGCCCCTCCTGGTGTTGGCACTGTTGGGTGTCGTGTCGTTTCTATGGAGCGCGTTGCTAGGGCGCCCGGCGGCTTAGTGACCGATAAGCCAACAGCTAATGCAAATGCCGCCTCCGCGCCCAGTCGCGCTTTTCCAGTCTAGCTCCTCCGCCCGCCTTGCGGTGACATATTAACTTTCCAGTTCCACGCAAGCCGCAGGCCGGTTAGCCCCAAGGCACCGAGTCGCCGGTTATGTTGGGGTTAGTCCCCTCTCCCCTTAATTGGACTATGGTTTGCCTGTCTGTCTACCCAACGCTCATAATCTCGTCAGACAAACACATTTTTATTTCATGAAGCGTTTCTGGTCAGCGACCCCATCGGAGCTGGTCGGATCAAAGTTCCTGGAAAACGTAGATTACTATTGACAAATTGATGTAGCACTTGTCAATCTCTCCGACTTCTGACTTGTAGGAAGAGCCCGTCAATACTTGTAAGTTATAGTATCAGGCTATGATTATGCGTTCAAGTCAAACGAATCCCGAATCCTGATATAAATTTATATATACATAGACATATAATATATTTTAAACTTTATATTATGATGACTAGGAATAAAATAAAGATGGCTAAGACTATACACATATATTTTCTTTTCTTTTGTAAGGCTTTACAATGTATTATAAGTTCTTATCATGACTTATTCAACTGTCGTTGCATTTCTAAATTGTGATATACATTTTTACATATATGCATAGACATATAATATATTTTAAACGTAATATTATTATGACTAGGAATAAAATAAAGATGGCTAAGACTATACGCACATGAATATGTACATAAGTTCTACAATGTTAGCTTACATTTTGTTTTCTTTTGTTATGTAAGGCTTTACAAAGTATTATAAGTTCTTATCATGATAACTTATTCAACGGTTTTTGTATTTCTAAATTGTGAACATATTATAAATGGCTGACATCTATCTGGTGAAATTTCAATAAATAACTCAGAAATAATATAAATACTCCTCAGTTTACTCTATAATGGTTTTCTGAACTAATTATTTGCGTATAACACCACCAACAATGTTTTGTAGCAGTTAAAATTTCAAATATCGTGCCTTTTAGAAAAAAAAAAAATTAAATTTAAATAAATAATACGCTTGCAGTTAAAGATACCTTAAGGCAGCAATGTGCGAAAATAACTTTAAAATTAGCATTTTGGCAGATTATGACAGATATTAGATAGCGCCATTTAGAAAATTTTCAAACATGTTGCCGACAAAATGAATAATAAATTAAATATTCGTTCAAAAAGATTTAAAATGTAGGGATTTGTTGACAAATATCTGAAGATCAAAACTGGTTGTCTATAT
Source organism: Drosophila pectinifera (assembly GCA_008042775.1). Lineage (NCBI taxonomy): Eukaryota > Metazoa > Arthropoda > Insecta > Diptera > Drosophilidae > Drosophila > Drosophila pectinifera. The sequence goes on along the minus strand of VNKC01001179.1, from coordinate 143,387 downwards.
TGATGAGCATGAATATACATACTTATTAAGTGCCATGTTCACTTATCTCTAAATGTATATTTAAACTCAGCAAGCAAGGTTTACGCTTTATGAAGTCCATCATAGTTGTTATCAGCAGCCTTGCTGTAAAATAACTCGCTGTCTAAAATTAGAAGAATATGACGCAGTGGTAAAATGAGGCTTCAAATTATTTATTACATGCGAGAGGAATTAAATACTAAACTGTGAATTAAGGTACAAATACCTTGCCTGCTTGAATGATTAACTTTCAAATAGTGGCCCAATATTTATCGACAAGTTTCCAAAAGTTTTATCCAACACCGTCGGTTTGTTTACATTTTGTATAAGAACAATTTGTCTATCTGGCAACGCTGTACCTGCCTGTGCGGGTGGTGTGTTGGAAAGTGCGGCAGCGCAGCTCTGGCATTCTAGCCAACACTGCAGGAAGGGAATAAAGAACCAATGTGTGTGAGAAAATTTCACTGTAAACTGACAATTACCCTTGTGTTTTCGTGCTAAATCTGAACGCGTTGCGCCAATAGTGCTCGAGTCAATGGAGTCGAGAACGATGGCTGGTAACATGTCTTCCAGCTCCAACGGGGAGCTAAAAAAGCTGTCCGAGGAGTCACTGCTGCAGCCGCCGGAGAAGGTGTTTGAGATCAAGTACAAACTGGGCGAGGGCAGCTACGGATCGGTGTACAAGGCACGGCACAAGGAGAGCAGCTCGATCGTGGCCATCAAGCTAGTGCCGGTCGAGTCCGACCTGCACGAGATTATCAAGGAGATATCCATTATGCAACAGTGCGACTCGCCGTACGTAGTGCGCTACTACGGCTCCTACTTCAAGCAGTACGATCTGTGGATCTGCATGGAGTACTGCGGCGCCGGAAGCGTCTCTGACATCATGCGGCTGCGAAAGAAGACGCTCACGGAGGAAGAGATCGCCACCATCCTCTCGGACACCCTCAAAGGCTTGGTCTACCTGCACCTGCGTCGGAAGATCCATCGCGACATCAAGGCGGCCAACATCCTGCTCAACACTGAGGGCTACGCCAAGCTAGCCGACTTCGGTGTGGCCGGCCAGCTGACCGATACGATGGCCAAGCGGAACACGGTCATTGGCACGCCCTTCTGGATGGCCCCCGAAGTGATCGAGGAGATCGGCTACGACTGTGTGGCGGACATCTGGTCGCTGGGCATCACCGCCCTGGAAATGGCCGAGGGAAAGCCACCCTACGGCGATATCCATCCCATGCGGGCCATCTTCATGATTCCCCAGAAGCCACCCCCCTCGTTCCGCGAGCCCGACCGCTGGAGCACAGAGTTCATCGACTTTGTGAGCAAATGTCTGGTCAAGGAGCCCGACGACCGGGCCACTGCCACCGAATTACTGGAGCACGAGTTCATACGCAACGCCAAGCATCGATCTATCTTGAAGACGATGTTGGAAGAGACCTGTGCCATTCGCGAGCAACAACGTGCGAACCAAAGCGGTGTCGGTGTGCTGGCCAAGGGTTTGGCCACGGAGGAGGACGGAGTGCTGAACAACAAACTGGACAACTTGTTCATCGAGGACCAGGGTACTCTGGTGCCAGAGAAGTTCGGCGACTACCAGCAGAGCTCGGCATCGGATGCTACTCTGATAGCGCATGCGGAGCAGGACATAGACGACGGCACGCTGGGACCAGGCGGCCTAAGAAATCTGGCCAAGGGAGCGGGTCCTACGGTTGGCGGAGCAGCGGCCGCTTCAACGGCATCTCCCCTGGACGTGCCAGCAGTGGATAGCGGCACCATGGTGGAATTAGAGTCCAACTTAGGTAAGAATCTTGAAAAAATGTCAAACAATCTGGTTAAGAAGTTGATTAACATTATTATTCAGGCACCATGGTCATCAACTCTGACTCAGACGACTCCACAACGGCCAAACGCAACGACGACCAGAAGCCGCGCAATCGCTACAGACCGCAGTTCCTGGAACACTTTGAACGTAAGAATGCGGGCGACGCTCGCGGCGATGACAAATCAATGGCCACCGAGTACTCTCCGGCGGCAGCGGAGCAGCAGCAGCAACAACAGCAGCAGCTGCAACAGGATCAGGAGGAACAGCACCTGGCCAGCGGGGCCAACGATGTAAACAACTGGGAACACAACATGGAAATGCAGTTCCAGCAGATTTCCGCCATCAATCAGTATGGGCTGCAGCAACACCACCAGCAGCAAGTTCTCATGGCCTATCCGCTGATGAACGAACAGCTTATTGCGCTCAACAATCAGCAAAATTTGCTGCTCAGCAATGCAGGGCCATTGGGCCAGCAGGGAATTCCGCCAGCAGCAGCGGCACCGGCTCAGCCGCCGCCCGCATATCAGAACCAACACATGCACACGCAGTCGCACGCGTATGTGGAGGGCGAATTTGAGTTCCTCAAGTTCCTCACCTTCGACGATCTGAATCAGCGGCTCTGCAACATCGATCACGAGATGGAGCTGGAGATCGAGCAGCTCAACAAGAAATACAATGCCAAGCGGCAGCCCATTGTGGACGCCATGAATGCTAAGCGCAAACGACAGCAGAATATCAATAATAATCTGATTAAGATATAGGAATAGCAACGCAACTCACAATTTTGCAAGGCAACTGAAAATTCAATTTCAACTCACAAAAGGGTACTCTGCTTTAGGTTGAATTCGCCGATGAGTGCCGATAGTTGCAGATATGTACATTATCTGTATCATCTGCTGCTAGCTGCCTGTCCGTTTTGGGAGCCAATTCAATGTAAAGGAGAGACCTCAAAAACCTTTAATCACAAGAAATGAGAACACAAAAGCTTTATTGTAAAATGCAGTGAAAACAGGAATGAAATATGTGGTCGTCGTCGGCAGAACCTTCCAGCACGAATCTCTTACATTTACTCTGTTAGTTACATGTTTCGTTTTCATTACATTTTAGTTCGGTTTCGTATGTTTAGCTCTTCTTCCATTGATCTGTTCGAATAAAATTAGTGTGTTTTGGTTATTCTTTTAGCTGCCTGGCACGATCAACTGCCTAAGCCTTATCCTAATTTATAAGACTACAATTATTATTCGTTCTTCCTTCGTTAACTATTAACTACAATAATCTCTTCAATTGCCCTTAGTTTTGTCGTCGTCGTGCGAAAACAAAACAGTAACCCGTCGTCAAGCAATAATTATAAAAAATAAAAGAAAAAACATTTATATACGCATTGGAATGCATATTTTTCGAAAGTATATATATATTTCTCAAAGCAAAATGCACAGAAGCACTCACATATAAACATTTATATATATACCTAGTACTTTTAGCAATTATAAATAATTTACATAATAAATATATAGGATATATGAAGCAAAAATTGTATACAAAATCGAATAAAATTTTGTTTAACCTATCAGCAACTTTGACTTATGATTATTCTGCGCCCTAAGCCGTTCCTTCTTTAACATCTAGTCTTGTATATCCATTTCCTGAGTGGCCTGCTGCATGTCGTGCAGTTGTGCCCGCAAGTCCTCGGGCAAACTGTGTTCGTTCAAGGCACTGGGGTCCTCGCCATCGACGACAATCTCCTCCGGATCTGGGGCACGCGGCAGGAATTCAGCATCAGCGAAGAGCTTGCCAAATATGAAACGGGCATTTGCAATGGCTGCATCGTAGTCCAGTTCGTAGGTTGGCGCATCGGTATAGTAAATGTGCTCGGCAGCGGTGCTTCTACTGGACTGGGAAGCAATGGTAAAATAGGAGCTAAATAGTATTTGTGCGTCAGATTGGTCGAAAAGTTGGCTGGTGAAAACAGCTAGATCGGCCGCAGGGTTCTCGCTTATGGCGGGCGTAGTCAGGTGAAAGATGTCTGCGGATGGATGCATTAATTAAATCGGAGATCATTTACAGAATATCATAAATACTTACACAATCCCTCGGGACAGGCACCCGTGTAATGCGACAGCTGGATGAGGATAGCCTCTCGTACTCCTTCAGGGTCTAGAAGTCGCAGCAAATTCACACCGCCTCCTCCCTTATTTAGCTCTTCGTTTCCTAAGGGACTAGCGGACACAAACAGGCCACGTGATATGTGCGGTTTCATCTCTGTGCCACTGGAGACGGGAGGATAACCTGGAGCGGAGACCACATTAGTGGCACGCACAGATTTACCCGCGCTGCTCAGCACAAATTCCTTTGTATTTTCGTCCAAGCCAATGTCGTCGACAGTTCGCTTCAAGCAATAGATGCCACCATAGACGGCGCACAATCGGCAGAAACACTGCGGCAGCTCCCCGCAGCCGTACATGGGAAAGAGAAAGGGCGTGTTGCCGTAGCGACCGAGGCTGCCCAGAAATCGCTGGGTACGTTTCATGCCCTCCTCAAAGCTGGTGTTGGGGCCACACATGGCGATCGCCTGCATGACGCACGAAGATATTTTCTCGGTCACCCGCTGCGCCTGCAGGTACTCTAGGAAGGTGCGGCCGCGGAAGGCCAGCGAGTCTTCATTGCACTTATCCTCGCCATAGTCGTTGCAAGCGGTGAGGAACTTCATCAGCAGCCGCTTCTCCACAATGGTCAGGGTCTTCGTGTTGAAGACATCGCTGCGGGAGCAAGGCACAGACACTATCTCACCGTTGTGCCGCATGCAGACATGGTCCACGGCCCGAAACTCGGCGTAGCGGCAGATGTTCGACTTGATGAGCAACTGCACCAGCTCTCCGGACGAGTACAGGATGCGTGGACAGAGATCCAGGCTGAAGCGGCGCGATTTGGCCATCATGGTTTCACGGTTCCAACTCTGTTCCCCTTGGACTTCCATGGATTCCGTTTCTGGTTCCTTCCCCGCGGTGTGCCAGGTGAAGCTGCCATTTCGCAACGTTGAATGAGATCCATACTCCTTCTTCAGGCGGTCACACAGGCCCTCAATGGTAAAGGAACCCCACACATCGCCGTAGTACTCATTGTTGTCGATGTGGAGCACTGACTTTCCCACTCTGCTGGCCGCAGCGGCGATGCAGGACTCGACGAAGCCTGAAAAGGGCGTCCCTCGAATGAGTCATCGGCAGATTGAAGAGATTTTTTATGACCTGGTCATTACCTGTGCCTATGACCACGAGGTCAAACTGCTCCGGCAAGTCATCCGACATCTTGGTGGCGTACTTTTCACACGGCTTATTCAATATTTTCGGAAAATAGATTAATTTGTGAATTAATTGCGAATTTACGCACAATCAGCTGGTTAGAGATGTGAAAATAGTAGTGAAGTCACCTCTTAAGAAACAGCTGTGGACAGTGTTGGTTAATCTCCAAATATGTTGGCTCTAATAATTGAAAATGTTAAATTCTTTGAATATTTACAATATGTATTTAAATTAATACGGAATTTTAAGACAAAAAGTTATAATAAAAAGTCCAACTAAAAAAAGTAATTTGCAATGAACTTTAAGGAGTGAGACCGGCCTTTATTGCAGAAATCAACAGGTGCAAATAAACAGCACACACACTAGTGCAGGTGTGCCTGTAGTTGTGTCGCCGCTGCCATAGAAACGGAAAACTTGTAAACAAAAGCCGGAAAATTGTAGATCGCAGAATGTATTCCGTAGAAAGGTAGAAATAATTCAATCCCGAAGTCGAAAACATGTCCTTTGAGAAGATATTGTACAAATATGACGAACCGCACGGAATCGGCGACGTCTACTTCATCTGGCAGAAGGCTCTGTTGGCCACCACAGGCACCGATGGCTCCGTGGCCCTGTACAACCGCCAGGGGCAGCTGGTGCAGCGCATCATCTTGGCAGGGTAAGGTGGAATCGACCTGCAAGGGAGCCCATTATTGATAAATGTCCCTCTGCTGATCCAGGCTCTGCTCGGGATTCGCGTGGGACCAAGAGGGCGACCTGCTTGGCATTATCACCAGCGGCTCGCCGAATATCACGCTGTGGGACTACACCAGCCAGGAGAAGGTCAGCGTGGAGACGGGCCTAAGGGATCCGCTCACCTGCATCCTTTGGTCCAAGCAGCAGCAACTCCTGGCCGTGGGCACGGGTCGGGGGAACCTGGCGATCTACAACCACCGCAGCGGGAAGCGACCCACACCGGTACTGGGTAAGCACAGCAAGCGAATCACCTGCGGCGCCTGGTCGGCCCAAAACCTGCTCGCCCTCGGATCGGAAGACAAGAGCTTCTCGCTGAGCAACGAGGATGGGGATACGGTGCGGGTGGTCCAGCTGCGAGACGCCCCCACCGACATGTACTTCGCCGAGATGGCCAACGACGACCGCATTGCTGGCGACAATGCCATCAGCATGATCATTGGCAAGCGGACGCTGTTCCTCTACTACCTGCCGGAGCCGGAAAATCCCACGGAGCTGGGTTTCCAGAGTCGCTACGGGTCGCTGATGCAACACAAATGGTTTGGCGATGGCTACATTCTGCTCGGCTTCTCCAATGGCCATGTGGTGGCCATCTCCACACACCCCAAGGACGTGGGTCAAGAGCTGTGGCAGGTGAAGAACCACAAGGACACGCTGACAGGATTAGCCTATTGCCCAACCTTGGATATTGTAGCTTCATGCGGGGATGACAGGTGAGTCAGGGCTTCCTGAAACTAAAGTGTAACTAAAGAGTAACGAATTAAGAATAAAGAATTAATATTTATTCTTTTAATTTGTAAAGATTTAATTGAATATTTTTAGAAAAAGACCAATAAATTTTATTTGTAAATTTCAAGCAGCATCAAGATTCACTCGATTACGAATCTCCAGGAAACGGAACGCATCATCACGGTGCCGGATCATGCTGGCGTCCAAATGATCGACTGGTCACCCGATGGCCAGCTACTGGCGGTGACCACTAACAATGGCACTGTCTACATCTATGTGACCAAGCTGCCGCACCTGTTCGCCGTGTCCGCTCCCCGGATCGTGTTGCTCAGCAGTCTGGCCGAGGTGTCCATCTATGTGTACGCGCCGGACAAGTCCAAGCCGATACCCTTCCGCCTGCCGCTGGAGGGAGAGCCCACCTTTATGGCCGTGGGTCCCTATAACTTTGCCGCAGGGATTGACAAGCACGTCTGGTTCTACGATCTCGGTAAGAGTCTGGGAGATGAGCCTCGACCTCTGAGTGAGCGAGACTTTCCCAGAACAATTGAGGGCATGAGGTTGAATTCGGATTACTGTGCCGCCCTCTGCCCGCCCCAGCTGATCCTGCAGGCAATTACCGCCGACAATCCCAACTGCAAGGACAAGCTGCAAGCGGTGTTTCCCAATGCACTGCCCAACATGCCCAGCGATGCAGTGATAACATGCTTTGCCCTCAGCCAGGAGATGCTCATATTTGCCACCGATGTGAGTGCGGTTTGCATCTGGAAAAGTATTTAGATCTTTATATTCTCTTGGCAATTTCAGATTGGTCACCTGATCTTCTACTCACTGGAGAAGTGGGACAGCTGCACGATCTATCGTCACAGCATGGGCATCCGGCAACTCTTTACGGACATCGAAGGCACCAAGACCATCTTCATCGACGAGCACGCCCAAGGTTATGTGTTCCTGCCCGCCGTCGAGGAAGCCCTGCTAATTCCCGAGATGCCCAAGCAGTGTCTTGGTTGCCTCTGGGATCTAACGCAGCCCAACATCTTCATCAGCTACGATGCGAGGATCGTGAACACCCATGTCTTTGTGCGTCACTCTGTGCAGGGAACACACACCTTGAAAGTGGGAGAGACCAAGCTGAATCCGGGGCAGTTTCCGCTACTGCTGTGTGGCGGGGAAATGGCGCTGCACGTGGATGGGGGCCAGTATGCTACCCTATCCCTCAGCACCCATGTGGTGAATCCCAGCAACAGCCAGACAGCGAATCTACAGGTGCTCCTGCGACTGCGGAGCTACGATGAGGCCTACAAGCTGTGCAAGCAGATGAACTTGAGCAGCGCTTGGCGAGAGTTTGGGGAACAGGCCATTGCTGACCTGGAGCCGGATATTGGTGAGACTTATCTTATGTTCCTCTTTATTTATGATTGAATCCCTAATGTCCCCAATTCCTTCAAGCAATTCGAGCCTACCGCCAGCTAGGTGATGCTGCTCTGGTTAATGCCTTGTCGGAACTGCGCTACATTGAGGACCTGGACATGCTCATCGGCTGCTGTTGCATGCTTTTGGCCCAGTACGAACAGGCCAAGGAGCATATGCTTAAAGGCGTTTATACCAGGGCCGCCCTGGAGCTGTCTCGCGACCTCCTGCAGTGGGATCAGGCGCTACTGCTGGCACACAAGCATGATCCGCAGGAGGTGCCCTACATAGCCAGGGAGTACGCCCAGCAACTGGAATTCACGTAGGCGAATTCGTTTTATACCCGATTCCAAACTCTAATTTTGGTAACATTTTCATGCTAATAAGTGGCAACTATGCCGATGCCCTGTATCACTACGAGAAGGGCTACAAGGAGGACCTGATCAACAGTAAGGACAATGAACAGGCGGCCGCAATGGAAAGTTCCCCCGAGTTCGAGGAGCATGTACGTCTCTGCAAAATGGGCATTGCCAGGACCTCTATTCGAGCCGGCGACTTCAGACGTGGTGTGAGTCATATCTAACCGAGAAACCCTATAACAATCAACCAAAAATGGTTTTTAAAGATCCAATATGCCGTGGAGCTGGAGGACAAGCAGCTGCTGTTCGACTGCGCTGAGTTATTGGCCACCGTTGGACATCTGACCGAGGCAGCGGGACTGTACGAGCGCGGAGGCTACTACGATGAGGCCTGTGGTCATTACATTGCGCTGAAGATGTGGCACAAGGCCAATAATGTGCTGCCCAAGGTGAAGAGCACCAAACTGCACGCGGCCTATGCCAAGGCCAAGGAGAACGACGGCCACTTCGAGGAGGCCATACGAAGTTACCGCGTGGCCGGGGACTTGGATGCCTGTGTCCGGATATACCTTGATCACCTTTGCGATCCTCACTCGGCCTCGGAAATCGTACTCGAGTCGCGTTCCATGGACTCGGCCAAGCTGCTGGCCAAGTTCTACCAAAAGATCGGCGACGTAGAGCAAGCTCTGCAGTTTCTCGTCATCTGCGGCTGCGTGGAGGAGGCCTTCGCCCTCGCCCAGCGACACAACAAACTGCGCCGACATGGCGAGCTGCTGGAGCGATATGAGAACGCCAAGTCCTCCGACTATCTGGCGCTGGCCCATTACTTCGAGGGTGAAAAGTACACGCTGCTGGCGGGAAAGTATTACTTTTTGGCCAGGGAGTTTACCAAGGCCTTGAGGTTTCTGCTGAAGGCCTCTGCCTTTAACAACGAGGAGCAGGTGTCCCTGTCACTGGCCATTGATTGCGTGGCCACCTCTAATAACGAGCAGCTGGCCTCCCAGCTCATTGAGTTTCTGCTGGGCGAAGTGGATGGAGTGCCCAAGGACCCGCGGTATCTGTTCCGTCTGTATATGGCCAGAAAGCACTACAAGGATGCGGCCAAGACGGCTGTCATTATAGCCAACCAAGAACAGATCGCTGGCAACTACAAATCAGCCAGGGATCTGCTGTACTCCATGTACCAGGAGCTGCGCCGCAACAATCTTTCGGTAACGGCCGAGATGCGCCACCAGTTCATCCTGCTGCACCGCTACACCTTGGTGAGGATTCATGTTAAGCTGGGAAACCATCTGCTGGCCGCCAAGCTGCTCGTCCAGGTTGCCGCCTGCATCTCACAGTTTCCAGAGCGTAAGTTCTACTCCCTTGGAGATGTAACTGATGGTAACTTTCTTACTTTACGTTTCATCTGCAGATATTATTCCCATCCTTACATCCACGGTGATCGAGTGTCATCGAGCTGGTCTCAAGAAGTCGGCGTTCACCTATGCCTCCACGCTAATGCGTCCGGACTACCGAAACCAGCTGGACGCCCGCTATTCAAAGAAGATTGAGTCAATTGTACGCAAGGCTCCCAAGGGAATCAAGCAGCTGCGGGATGAGATCGACGACGAGACCATGGAGTGTCCTATATGCGACTCCAACCTGGCCAACATGGAGGTGACATGCTACAGCTGCAAGACCACGCTGCCCATCTGCATAGCCACGGGTCAGCACATCATTAAGCAGCTCATGACCTCCTGTCCGCAGTGCGATTTTCTCTGTTTCCGCGCCGAGATGGAAAAGTGAGTTCACCGACCAAGGACTAGATTTCTATTAACGCTCCCAATATTAAATTTTAGCATTCTGTCGGAAAATGGCGAGTGTCCCATGTGCGGTGAGCAGGTGGCGCCCGAGCAGCTTCTGGATGTGGAGGACATAAGGCCTTACATACTAGCAGCCTCTTAGGATCGAATCATTAAAGGACTGAAGCAAACGAATAGACTGCACATCATCACACAACACCAAAAATAGATTTATATACATAAGATGCAAGGCACAAAATACACTTGATATAACACGAAAAAAAGATTAGTTCATTTTTTATGTTAATATCTGCTCATATATATATATTGATATATATATTTAACGGAAATAAATTTCATAGTGGGAAGGACATCAAAAAAAGCTACCGATATTATGTGATAATATTCGATTTACTTATAGAGGTATTTTGGGATCCGCAGAACATTTCATGACTTTGGTTAATCCATTATAATAAATGTAAATATTTAATTTGTTTTTTTACTGCATATTTTTAATTTTAATTTTAATGTAAAGTGATTACGTTTTTGATAACTACAGCAAGAGATTACGCCTTTGATCACTTCACGTTGTTTTGACTACGTCTTGTTCAGAGCTAAGTTTCCCACCTATTTTTATCAAAGTTAACACCCTATTTCTTGTGAGCTTTTAACAGACGAATGTGGCACTTTTCGAATATCTCTGTCTTGCCCTAACGCGTTTTTTTTTTATTACTGACGACTCGGATTAGTCAGATTTTTCGCCGATCAATATAGCCTTGTAATTGTAACACCCGGTTTATCTGGCTCAATTTTTTAAGCTCTACTTTCCCCACCATCGTTACATTTCCAAAGAAACGCAGGATGTCGCTGATAACAGAGCCGGGTAAATCAGATTTCATCGTAGCAAATGTCACGAACTCGCACAACGACGCTGTCGCCTTCCAGGTGAAGTTTGCCAAGGATCTAACAGTGGCCCAGCTAAAGGTTTGTGGATTACAGGGTAAAAGTATGATTAAGAATCTAAGAACGTGTTTCCTTAGAGCAAGCTGGAGATATTGACGGGCGGCTCTGCCGGCACCATGAAGGTGGAGCTCTACCAAGGCGACACATGCTTATCCACGCTGGACAACAACGACGCCATGCTGGGTTACTATGCCAACAGTGATGGCCTCCGCCTGCACGTCATCGACAGCTTCGCAAGCTTTAGTTTCGACAGCGTTCCCGTCGAGAAGTTCGAGCTGACCCCTGACCAGTACAACCAGCGGACAGATTCCGTACGCAATTACCTCAAGCAGAATCGCATGGGCAAGTACAACGAGGAGGAGATGCAACAGGCGGAAGAGAAGAAACGCCTTCAGGCGGAGGAGATCCAGAAGAGGGCGGAACTGTGCGTCATTGGCGGCAGATGCGAGGTGAGCGAGCTAGCATTTGGCTCTGAAGTAACCAGAAATAATCCCTTCTATTTCAGGTCAACGTACCAGGCAATCCCACACGACGTGGAACGATCAGATACAATGGCCAACTGGAGGGGAAAAATGGTCACTTCATTGGAATAGAATACGACGAGCCGCTGGGCAAGAACAATGGAAGGTAATTAACTAAATAGCTGAGGAACTATTTACTCGAGTCGAGCACCTTATGTTAAGTTCAGGGAGCCTTTAATATGCGTGCAAAGGAATCAGGAAACTCAAATCTTTGTCTTTGTAAGCTTACTATTGGCCTATTGGATTATTTTCATATAACTAGTTCTACAAATTCTTCTTGGATGCAAATATCCAAAACCGTTTAAAATGATTGATAAATACTCAAAAAAAAAGTATTTCAACCTATTCCAAACTTGAATTAACTCAACTGATAAATACCTGACCCAAATCTATATAGAATTCCACGAACAGTACCAGACCCAAACTAAAATATTTACTTATACTCTTACAGTGTCGCTGGAAAAGTGTATTTCAGCTGTGCCCCCAACTACGGTGGCTTCGTGTCGCCATTATCCGTGACGGTTGGCGATTTTCCACCGGAAGACTTCAACCTCGATGACGAACTCTGAGAATTTCCAGCGCACCCACTCCAATCAGGTCACAATTTCTCGCATCGCACATGCCACTCTAACCAAAAGACTTACCGGCAGTCACTGAAATTATTTGTACGCAAGAAACGAACACTAATTATAGTTATGCCATTTTGTATTTATTAATTAAAACATCTATGTATGTATGTATATCAGATATTCTTACAACATGATTATTCGTAAATTCTATAATCGGCTTTATCTTCATTTTTTCGGATTTAATGGTGTTATCAATCAATCAATCATTTGTTTATGATTTACATCAACTTAACCGTTGGAAAAGGGAAATAAATACCAGAAATGAGAGTACAACTATCGTATATTGTGCAATTCGGATCTGGGCGCGCCAAATTATTCACTTTACTGGCCGCAGATTTGCCGACAACAACATAAAAACATTAAAGGCGTGAAGTTTTAGCACAGAAATACATGTGCATGGGGAGAGGGGGATGGGGTTTCAGCGCTCTACTTGAGGATATCTTTCGGCGTACATATACGTATGTCAATAAGCTGCTTGCTTTATATATATTTATTATGCATGTATTATATACTTATGTGTGGTTTATGCGTGTTCTGTTCTGCCTAGTCTAGTAATTATTAATAAGTTTCAATTAGCTGTCATGTAACAACAAATATGTATATATAAAACGATGCATGCTTTTCTCGAAAGTTACATAAGAATTACAGAAATGCGTCACAATCATGATGAAGACAACTTGATGTGCAACTATATGTATATATGATTTGGTATCTATATAGACTGTTTTTTGAGCCTCCACAACTTAGATAAATGGTCGTCTTTTTTCTACATCTCACTTGAGATCGATGATCGCTCCTCGTTCAACATTTACCCATTTACTTTTCTTTCGTAACATCATCTGCTTCGTAAAAAACTGCTTCAGAATCATTCAACAATTGCTTGTAGAACGGCTCGTCTTTTTCTCAGGGGGGCTAAGTTGAACTTAGTGGAAACTAGGTAACAATTGGCCACAATTGCTGGTATCTGCATCTGAGCTTACATGTTTCGAAATTGTTCTTTTTAAATATTTAGTAAACTTGTAGCCTTAACAGAGTAATATACATACATTTGTTGTCTCTGTGTTGTGTGTGTTCTATGAACGGTTCAAATCGAGGGAAGTTAACCAAATTCTATTGGTATATAAGTACCAATGGTAAACCAACTACATACGTATTCGAGCACGAGCCTAATAATTACAATAGATGGTTGGAGTTGGTGTTTGTTATGGTGTTGGTGTCTTGGGATTCAACAACACTTCCCAACACAGTAGAAGATGAACTTTGGCTATCCGATTTGTGATACAATCATCAATATATATTTTATATTAAACATACCTCGTGCCTTCTTGCCTCATCATACAACATTCAATCTTGAAAAATATGCTTTAAAATGAAACAACCCGAGTTTGGATATCTATGTTGTATATTGTGTTCTTTGATCGTTTTGTTTGTTTGCCAAGCAAAATTGTTTACTGGATATATCGGCACATAAATGCAGTTTATAGAGCGTTGATTGGTTTCTTGTTAATATATTTATTGTTATTGTTTTATTGAGTGTTATGTTTCTGTCTGTTACTCATCTATTATTCACTTGTCTGTCTATCATATTGCCTTCAGCTCTCGCCTAGCTCTCGCTCTTGCTATTGACCAATGCTGCTGTGCTGGCCCATTAACTAGTTCCCTATTAATTAACGTATGTAAATATGTGCGTATCTATGTGGGTGCTAATGCATGTCAGTGTGTAGAGATAGTGGAGGAGTTTGTCTGCGCCTGATTGTTATGTGTAGTTTTATATATATTCAATATGTTCCATCTACAGAGAAAGAGATGCTAACATTCATTATTCTTGAGATTCCAGCAGGGATCCATCTCTGCAGTCCCACCATATACAAACAGCCCCACAAATTAACTTGATTTCCATGCTACACGGCCATGTTCCATTGCATTAGAGGGTTGTGGTGCGTAGCATGGCAATTTTTCCCTCCGGCTTGTTACTGTTTGGTTTCTCCTTATCCGTGCTTGCCGCTTCCTGCTGCTCATTTTCCTTCTTTCCAGTCGCACCTCCCTTTTTGTCCGTGTCGCCCTGCCGCGCCGAAGTTAGTTTGCGCACAATTAAACTCCCGGTGTGCTTAATGTTTCGCTTCAAACGATTGCCGCCCTCGCCTTTGCTTTTATGTCCACTGGCACCACCATCTCCACCGCCACCGCCACCGCCACTGCCACTGCCACTGCTAGTGCCTTTCTCACATTTCTTATTATCCGCGATCTCAGCGGCATCTTCTTCGAGAATCGGATTTATTGGATTAAAGTCAACTGGGTAGAGGGGCACATCAATCGAGTGCCCAGGCTGGGTGTCAATCACCTGAAGGTCTTGCACCTCTTCACTGGACTGTAAGTTCTCCTTGGAACTAAACGGTGAATACATTTGAAATGCTGATAGCAACGAGTTGGATTTCTTTTGATCTTCGCTGCCGCCGGTGGACAGCCTACTTTTCTTGCGCCGTTGGGAGCCCCCCTGCTGGCTGGTTAACGAGCGACACAGCAGCGAGAGCTCCGACAATCGGGAGGTGCTGTCGTTGCTGGATCTCCGACAGCTGGCAGCGGTGGAAGTGTTGTCGGGCGGCTCACTGGCCCGCGAGGCGGCGGCGGCGGCGGCAGCATTCCCCTCGTTGTTCGTTTGGTTAAGTCACAGCCGGAGGTCAGAAGCAATGCGAGTCGCAATGTTCTTGAAGCCAATGCTGGTGCCTGGTTAGTTAAAATGGAATATCATTGTTACTAAATCGAGTTTCGTCAATTAAACTATGATTTACTCACCAGAAATTCGCTTGAATTTAACTCCATTCAGGGAAAGGCGTGGCAGCTTGCACACCTCGATTTCCCATTGCACAAGAGAGTCGGTATTGGGATCACCATGAACGCACCACAGGACAAAGCTATTGGGTATGGATTACAGAAATATTAATGAGTTTGTTGTCTTGGCCAACTAGAATTGGATGGCTAATACTAACCGCTCGCGGTGTTCGTAGTCGCAGTTGTTTTGGTCCAGCACTTCCCGGATCTTTTGCATTATCTGATCGGGCATCAGGTGCGAAGTGGTCTTCATGGACCATGTAAAACGCAATACTCGAGGTTTCGCCGGCTCTTCCGTGGTTGTTTGACTGAAAATATATTTATAATCATTTTATAATTACGAGAGTCCAGCAACCGATCCAATTTACACTTTTACAATTCTTTATTTTTTTATTTACTAATTTTTCATTTGCATATAACTGCATTTGTTTGTATTAATATACTAAAAACATATTACTGATTCTGCAGATTTTACAATTCCTATACATGATATATAACACTGAGAGCTTGCAAATAATAGTAGGCCGATTTTTTAGCCTGCTTTGCTCAATAAACCACCGGTTTTATTTTCTTCCCTGGATAGGGATATTTACTGACCGTTTTGATGGAAGCTAATTGGTGTGTGCGAATAAGGCCTCTGTCTGGGCTTGTCAACTTGCATTCGTTAGTACATATTAATATTTTTTATGAATTATTATTTGTATTAGAGACCTTGGATGAGATTGTTTAACATTTAAAAGTTATATTAGGATAAAGTAGAACATTTAAAGGACTTTAACTCTGAGCGTATAGTATTTGCTCTCAAAGTGCAAGCGCTCAACTAGGTCGCTCTTCAAAAGATGATGCTGAAAGAGCGTAATTATTAGAGTTTAACTGAGAACATTCATCCGAACACCAAGACAATGGAAAGGTCAAAAAGAAAGACGCAAGGTGTTCTAAAAAGACAGGGAAATGTTTTTGATTGCTTAAAGTTCGAACATAGTTCGCATCGAAAAAACGGTAAACAGTTATTAACAAGCTTTGTTTTTTAAAAAAAAAAAGTATTCACAATCTATACTTTGAGTTAAGCTAGCGATAAAGAAGTTAGTATTAGTATATTCATTTAAAGGACCTCACAATAAGAAAAAATTTCTAACCCACAGAAATATTTTAGCTTCGGATACAGTTTTGATATTCAAACTAGTCGAGACTCCCAGAACTTGTTGGCAACATCTTAATATGGATAGAGAAATAAAATTGAAATGCATATGGTATGGGTTTTCATTTGCTCACAAATGTTTCACATCATTTATTATTATGGTTTTATTAAATTATCAATTGTTTTATATTTATGCGTTATTTCTTTGAAACTTAATATGTATAGATAACTACTGATCGAGCCACTGAAGGCGGCGGCCGACGATAACACGATCTCTATAGATACATCAGCTGTACAAATAAAATGGTCACATGCACTAAAGTGGTAATACATTGTTATATTCCTTGAATTTAAGTTTAGTTTGTTTTGTTTTGTTTGTATGGGTTTTTTAGTGACTACGTTGTATATAGGCTTAAATACTAGGTACGCGCTCGCTGCACAACTGGCTTTTTGCGCATCATAAGGTTCAGCATCTGCGCCCAGTGGTTGTGTGATTTTTATGATTAGCAAGATCGTTAGTTGGCTGGCTGGCTGGCTGGCTGCTTGGTTGGTTTGTTGCTTGGTTGATTTGATTGATTGATTGGTTGGTTTGTTGGTTGGTTGATTGTATGATCCACGGATACAATTTACAAAAAAAAGTCAAGCTTATATCGGAGAGTACAAATACAGATCCATACATACGATACATACATACACATATAAATACAAAGATCGCTAAATAAAATTCAAGATCATCGGTATAAAATTAGCAACTTCTTTTGGTGTTGTCACATTGTGTGTGTGTGTGTGTTCACTATAAGATAATGAATGATGTAGGCAAAAACACCACGCACTTTACACTTTAGATCGGTTTAGTTGAGTTAGGCTTAAGTTAGGTTCTTTACTTTTGCAGTTTCCTCTCACACTCACTTCGCTCAGTGAAATATTGTTTTATTTTATTTTATTCATTAACTATAACTGCGCTGCGATGCGATTCAACATAAATACATATATATGTATATATCATGTTTATATATATACATATATATATGTTTATATGTATTTAGGTAGTACTCGTAGGTGTAATATTTAGTAATTGTAATCCATAATCGTGACAGTGACACAGCAACAGTGGTCGGGATATCGTTCTGATAATAACGTTTCTTATTTAGAATTTTTGTTTTTATTTCTTTCGGTTTCGGTATCGCTTTGCTTTTCATATTATATATTCTATATTTTATATTGCCATTTGCTGGTCGGTCGGTTGCTCCTCGCATCGTTTTACAAACAATGAAAACAAAAGATTTGTTATTTCTGTTTGTTGTTGCTTTACTTTTAAATATATATATATATATGTATATGTATCTTTAATTTATATAAATTTATAATGTATAATTAGTTAATAATTGTAATAAAACATAGGCGCATTTGTGAAATTTCAATTAATGCAACGGAACTCAACGTTGTCGGTGTTCATTTGAAGGGGTTCGAATCGAAACCGGGGGATCGGGATCGGTATCGGTATCGGTATCGGGATCGGTATCGGAATTGGAATCGAAAGCGATATCGATCGGATCGGAAATCATATCGTATCGTATCCCGATCCGATGCGATGCGATCCAATCGGAATAATCGATCATATCTGTGTGTCTCTCTGTCTCTGTTCATATCTGAACCTCTCTCCGTCACGCGCGTTTACTCTAGGGGAATCGTTTGTTTCAGTTTCAGTTTCAGTTTCAGTTTTAGAACTATTAACAAGAAGTAGTTAATGCTTGTTTTGTTAATTACTGGTTTGGCCTAAAATTAAAGAAAAAATTTTAAACAAATTATTCACGGCTGGAAAAAATATTAATAATGGGTAAAAAACAAATACCAGAAATGAAACCAAAGAAGACAGATAAGAATAAAACGGAATAATGGTGGTAAGAGTTTCATCATCATCATTTTTCATGTTTCTTCATAGAAAAAGAAAAGTAAACGCAATCGTTCTTCAAATTGATAACAAATATGTGTGTCCATTATTGTACATGGCACGTTTCACATATTCTTCAGTTTATTTTCTCATCTAATTAGCATTATTATTGTAATTAATTTGAACATGTTTTTAAGTAAATGAAAGAAGAGAGACAAGAACAAAAGAGCCTTCCTAGCGTGTGGTGATAATTTATAATAATGGAAGTACATACATAGTTGTACAAAGCAAACGTGGATATACAGGATTAGAGAGAAAACTACATAATATTTGTATATATAATATATGTACGAGAGTATTTATCAACAAAATCAATCAATATCAATCAAGGAATAAAACGAACTAAAGGTGTGACGGAGATTTGAGAGCGTAGAGAGGAAGCGAGACAGACGTTGGCCCTTTCTTCGTTACGGCCAATCTCGGATTTTGGATTCTTGGATTCTTGGATTCTTGGATTCACGTAGTCACATATGTATGTATCGTATTGTATTTATATTTTCTTTATTTTCTTTTTTGTGATTTTGCACCTGAATCAGAGTCGGATTTGGAAGGCCAGAGAATATTGCTTGCGACCAATAGGTGGTTAGAGGTGGTTAGCGAGTTCCGTGTTATTTTCGTTTATATTTAATAATTTAGCAATCGGTTCGAGACACTGTACGATGACACTGACACTTTTCAAATCAATCAACAACAACATGTTATCAACCCGACCGAATAGCCACTTGTTTGTATTTATTTTTATTGTTTCTACAGGCTGAGCGCCACAGTCGGAACATATTTTTGGCTTTTACACAATGTACATATGTATGCGGTGGTGGTATGGTATGTATGCTAACTAAATATTGGTATAGGAATATGTTTTAGCAATGCGAGCGAGCATCTAAACTAAACCGACCGAACCGGCATAGGCAAGCCACCCACCGCCGCGCACGAGCCCATTGGAACCGGCCACCGGCCACCCACCACGACTTGGGGGAACAGTAGTGAGTGCATCGGACCGATGTGTGGTGGTGCATATGCCTGTTCGAGTCCGTTCTTAAGCAAAGGTCCTCTTGGGTGTGTTCGTGTTAGGTATGTGGTATGTTTCGTGGTATATACATAGAGAGTACATACTATTTTTTGCCTTCTGAAAGTCTTCAGTTCAGTTCAAGAAACGAGGATAAAGAAACAAAACAGAAAAGAACAGAAAATAAATTCCATATACAAAACATGTGCATATCATTAGTGGAAGATATAAGTAACCACTTCGCAATGATGAACTCGTTGTTCGCAGTAAAATAAAGAAGAGGTAACCAATAATAATAAAATCACGCCCAATTACACTTTTCTCTTGTCCGTCATGCAATCGAATGGAGGTGCTGGTTTTGCCTTTTAATTGGTTTCTTTGGGGACTATACAGTGGGTTAATAGCATATTAGCCTGTTCAGTTCAGTGGCAAGCATAGTTATGTCGGTTAATAAGTAGGAGAGCTTATTGGGGGTTGGCTGTGGCTGGCTATATACATGTATATTCTCTTTGCGAAGTTATCATCTGCCTCTCTCTCTCAATGCCTCTGTCTCTCAATAAATCATTGTTGACGTAGTGCAGAGTTACATTGTTTAAATAAATGTGATACTGGTGAGAGGGTGATGGACCAAAGAAACGTTTTGTTATTGCTTGAAAGTCACGACATTGACCGTATTGAACCAAACATAAGAATTCGCACACAGAACAATAGTGCATAAAAATATGTGGAACTCTCTTTGAGGAGCCAACCAACTACAGTGCCATTCAGTATGGAAGAACTTGTAATTATAGCTTTTTACATTTAAATATTTAACCAGCTTTTGTGCTTTGTATTTAGTATATCATCAACCGAATTTATCACAATTTAGCAGTGCAACATGTGTGCCAATATACTCTACTATATTTCCTCCCATTATTTCTATATTCTAGGTCTCCTCCTCTATCTGTTCAGGTGTCTGTATCATCCGCGCCAAATCCTGTTCGCTATCCTTCCGCCTCGGAACTAAGCTCAGAGAAAGATCTACCTGGGAGTCTCTATTTGAAGTTTTTTACAATTTGAAAACTCTGCATATCCAACAGGTGTCTTTCTTCTTATTTTTTTGGTTTAAGTTTATGTGCATCGATGGGCATGGCTTTGTCGCGGTAACTTTGAGCTGGCTTGGGTGATTTCTTACGGACATTCTGCAGACAACTTGGTACAAAACATAACACATGAGCTTACAATACATACGTGTATGTATGTGCGGCAGATATGCAGTAGAATGAAATCAAAACTATGAAACATAAAGGTGATAAACGAGAAAAACCAAACATAAACGAAAAACGAAAATCATAAGGAACAGAAAATAATTCAATGAAAATAAAACAAGGTAAACAAAATGGTGTAAGAAAGAAATAAATAAACGCAAAAATAACGAATCGAATTGCAGTTTGCATTTGCTTTTCTTGTAATATTCCATTAACTGAAGAAATGAATTTGGCACTTTGTGATATTTGGCTGGGACTACTTACCGTTTGCTAAAACGTGAGGAGAGTTTGGAGAAGAAGCTCATGCGACCCGGGTGGGAGGAGTCGCCGGAGGCACCGCTTGTGCCCGAGTATTCCAACGCAGTGTTGTTTCGTGCTCTGGTTTGACCTAAGAGGTGTAATAATATCGTAGTTAGAATCAAATTGCCTATACGCAGCACTTGTTGACGTGTACACAAACACACAATCTACAAACTGACTGATTCTTTTATCATTAGAGACTAGAGTACATATATCTATTAAATACTTTAAGAGTTCGTAAATAGTACGCCATACGCCGTTGGCGTAAAGTGCAATGTGATATCTATCCACGTCTATATGCCTGCTGTTTACAATAACAATAAACTTTATTGACTTTATTTTATTATAAATTCTTGAAGAAACTTGGATCAATGGTTTCACAGAAATGTATCTATGGAGGCATCTCTGACCCATGTCTGTTTGTATGAGACAACAAATCTCGAAGACTATAAAAGCTAGAGCTTTAATAAATGGTGGGGACAACACTCTAATTATTTGCAGAACAAATTTACACCCAGTAATCATGAAAAGCACTCGACTGTAGCTTTCTCTATTCTCTTATTACAGTTCTATCGGATATCTGGATAATGGGAGAGATTTTTAGACTCGCTGTCATATAATTGGAGTAGGTAATCCCCAAAAGAAGACAATCGCTTCTACATTTTCCATGAAACCACTTTACTTTACTAAATTTGTTGAATTTACCTCATAAAGTTCAAATGAAATAGGCAGACTTGCAGCATATAAACGTAGTATTACTCTATGAATAGCCACATTCGCTACAGACTATAGGTTCCTGCTACTGATAATCGCATTGCACTTTGTCCACTCTGCGCTTAACGTTCTGTTCTTTTTGATTAGTAAAACCGCGATAGCTAAGTGTGGACAGACAACTGTGTCAGCTTTGTATCGTTGAGCAATTTTGGTCGCTATGAATAGTTTTCCATCCGTATTTCCAAAACATACATAGATATATTTACAGGCAGAACAATCGGGATCGGATCGAAGAACACGAGTATTGCGTGACCACTTAGACAAACGTGCATGGAGGGGTGCAGCATTAGACCGCGGAAATCATAAGCGATGCGATGTACGACAACAGAAAGGAACATTCAGCTAATGGAACGATCGAGTTGATTCAACGGATTAAGAAACTAAAACTAATCGCTTGACAAGGTAAAAATCATAATTGAGGCGCGGTTGGTATGCAATATGCAATATGGATGGCGGGAGAAGGGTGCAGTGCGGCGGGACACAATTGGTTGGGTATCTATTATCGGATGCAGGATGAAGAGAGGGTTCTTTCCAAGTTATTGAAGGTAAAATAAAGAAAACACACTCGATTACGCGGTAACATCTAACATTTATGAATGACTTTAGCCTAGTTTCGGGCTGGTTTTTGTGGGGTTTTGGTTTTGGTTTTGGTATTAGTAGGGGGACGAGGTGGACGGGTGGACGGGTGGGTGGTGTGGATAAAATTAAATTATTATTATTAAAACTAATAAAAATAAGTGAACAGAAAACTCACCAGAGTGAAAGGTTGAACGTGATGGAACATTCCTTGGAAAGTGTCTGCTTGATTTAACAGCCGATGCCATTCTAAGTCGATCGAACAGACTATATATGTACAAGAACAATACATATACACACATACGTATGGAATGGAAATCAAATCAGTATCGAATCAGTTCGTCGGAGATAGAGAGAGAGTACATTCAAATCCAATGAATCGCATTTCGGGAAACGAATATGTTTTATCAGTATATAAGTTGTTTGGTTTGTTTGTTTGTTTTTCCATTAAATATTTGTTTGATTGATTTTGTTTGGTATTTAGTTTTCGTGTAATCGTTCGATCGTTCGTCACATGGCGTTACGATGGTGATGATGGTGTTGTAATGTTCAGGTGAATAGGATGAGTGGAGGCAGTTGTGTTGGGTCATCATTATCAAATCGAATTGAATCGAATCGAATCGAATCGAATTGAAGTGGTTGGTTTTCGGTTATCAGTTTTCGGAGATTCAATGTGTGTTACCCATATGTTGCGTCATTTGCCAATTGGTGGATAGTTGGATAATTGTGTGTTCATATTTCGTAATTCGGTTTCAAGATCGGTTTGGGTTGATTTTGGGTATTATGTAGAATGGCGGCAGGCGGGTGTGTAGATGGTCAGAGCAGCGCGAATCAAGCATTTTGTTTGTTTGATTGATGTGACAAATTGATGACGGTAACCAAGGGTTTATGGTTTGGTTTGTATATATTGTTTTTATCGATCACGTCGCAGACATAAACAAAATGAAAAGAAAAAAATAAAAATAGATCATGTAAATTTTCTTAAGAAGACAAGCACTTAAAAATACGTTTCTTATAAATTAAATCGGATACGACAAACTTTCAACTCTTTGGTTGGTTTTTATGAACATGAGAACATATGCAAGAATGTAGAGCGTTCGATTATATATATATATATTAATTGGAAAGCTCAGCACAAAATAGAAGGTTCGATCCGTCGGTCTACATGAAAGCGTTCTATGTGAGATGGTTCATGCGTTCGAGTTAGCCACTCGAGAGATTCCACGTATTACAGGATTATGTACTTCATTTCGGAACTGCATCTATAATATATAAGCTCGCAAATATCCTGAGATACGATACAATACGATACCGGATGATCGTGGCAAAGACAGGGAGTTATTACTTTGAAGGTGTTATGCATGTTAGTCGTACATTGGAGAGCAAATGGTAATCATGTTCAGAGGTACAAAAGTTACAACAGCGGCACAGAAACAAACTATATCGAATAGAATTTGTAAAATTAGGTAGGCATTGAACACATTAGTGAAAGCAAAGTAAACACACACAATTATTATGGAGAAAATTCAATTTTACTGGCGATGGAGTCAATATATAGTTTTACTGACAGAGACAGAGACAGAGACAGAGGCAGAGAAATGCATGCATGAGGAAATTAAACAGAATGATGAGAGTTCATATATTTGTATCGCTTAATTGCGTGACTGTTTGGACTCATCCGAATGAGAATACGAAATAAAAAACTATTCACTGGTCGTAGGATGTAAATCCGGTACTCGAAAACTAACTCGAGCATATAACAATATCTTGGCATCGCCGCCAATTGAATTTAATTCAAATGAATTACAAAATATATGCAAAAATAGGCGAACCAAATAAGGAAAATTAAACCCAAACCGTAGGCTAGTTGTAGTAGTACATACTTAAGCAATATATATCTGTATATGGAAAGGGTCGTGTTCGCTTACTCAACAACACCCGAAATTACGTCAAAAATACGAAATGAGCAATAAATACAGAATACAGACATCAAGGTGATGGAAATCAAATGGGCATCTAGTGTTTACACTCTAGCAATATTTGCAAGCGGCGTCGCATTTGCAATTATTGATTGTTATTATTGGACACGCCCACGACCCTTGGTGTAATGAGGCACAATAAATATATCTTAACGTAATATATTGCATTTTCACTCACCAAATTGTTCGATTCGTTTGAATCCAAATTGAATTCGTTTCAAACCACATTCATTTGATTGTTTTAGCATTTTGCGTTTCGCATTTTCAAATCGGATTGATATTGATGGGTGGTTTGGCGATTCAATATAGTTTGCAATAATTGTTGCATATTGTTGGATTATTGTTCAGGTTTCAATTTGCATTTTGCGATTACGATTACGATCGAAAGGGTAGTAATAGTAGAGTAGTACAATAATTGAGCGAGCGTCGATAGGAAGACGAAGGAGGTTGGTTGTTGCAGTTTTCAGATATCGTAGGTGGTTGGTGGTGGTGGTGTTATTTGTAGTTGCGGATATATAGAACGCCACAAAGAATATGGATGTACATATGTGGTAGTGTAGTAGTAGTTATATCAAAATTAGACATTTTTTTGTAAACAGACAATGTTCAAATATTTGTAAAAAACATGAAAAGATAAGAAATTTACATTATTCAATTGATCAAATTGTTGTTAGGTCGTTAAGAATACTTCTGGGGTAAATATATATATAGATAAATATACAAAAAACGAATACGAATAGAACGAAACTAGGAAAGGCCAACAACAACACTGTAAAACGAATAGTAGAGTTGAGCAGTAAACAAATTCAAACGAGATTATACCTAATAAGTTCTTATAAGTACTGAGGTAAATACATATAGCTGGACTCCATCCGAAATAAGACCTAGTATTAATTACCTGACCAATACAAATTATCCTACTCTGGAAAGGTTTTACAGAGATAGGTTTCAGTAGCCAAGCTGTTTATATCACGCACAGCCAAGAAACTCTACAGAATTTAGAACATTATTTTTTCTGACAGTTTTCGAACTATTTTCAATAGGACTTTAAGTAGGATTGGTTAGCCAACGCTATCCGTTTTCTACTACCTACTTTTAGGGCTTAATCTACGAGATTGATGTACATCATTTCTAGCCATTAAAATATATCCATATTGTGGAATCTGTAAATGTTTTTATTGAAAGTAAAACTGTTCTGCCTTAATTCGATAATAGTTTATATAACACCAAAAAGCTAAGGTTCGCTACAACTGAGTTGAATTTCTAAATATTTGAATTATCAAAAGGAACACATCGAAGGTAAATGTCTTAGGTATGAATGGTAATTACTTAGGGCGTATGAATTCTTAGTGACTGATAGATATTTGAGTTAATGATTCATGGGGATGATTGGTTGAAATGATTGCCGCCGAAATGCACAATAATTCTCCCAAAAACAAATAAAATGCCAGCCAATCGTTAAAAATTATAAGAGATAAGAAACCGAAACAGAAGCAGTGGAACTTTAAATCAATCCAGTAATTAAAAAGGAATACAATTTTGCTTGTTTAGTTGGTTTGCGTTTTTTTTTGTTAAATTACTCAAGTGTATACCTCGTTCCGAGCGGGTCATTTGAGACCGAGACGCATCCGTCCGCTGAGGGGCGAGGACTCGATACAGACGCGCTTTTGGTATGACCCTTCCCAGCGGGAGCTGCCGATCCACTGCTGGAAATGTGCATGTTTCAGGGTTTTAGGCCGAAAAATTGGTAGAATCGTATTCGTAAATATGGCATTGTTTTTGTTTTATATTGGGTAAGTTTTTAACCGAAATGAAACGAATGTGGAAGTAAGATAAAATAATTTTTCGAATGTGCCAATCAGCACACGGCAACCAAAAAGAGAACTGAACTGTGCGTGACTAACTATGTATATATATACAATACAATGTCGTTTTGTATTCCCGGGGAACCTCTAGACGATCTCCTCGCTACATCTGTTTATTGATGGGAGCTGCTGCGTCGACTAGATGCTTTCTAACCTCAGGATCAGGAACAGATCCGATTCGAGTGCAAACCAAAGGCAAAGAAAAACGATAAGGTGACAGGCTAGGCTTGCTTCTCAGCTACCAACTGACTGAACAACTAAATAAGCCTCTGCCAAACGGGGAATGTGATGCAAACAATAACCGGGGATTCCGTATATAACTATAACTACATATAAGGGAAACGAGGAGGCGCTTTATAACCAACTCAACTCTCACGTACTTTGTCTCTGCAGGAATAACATTGGTTTTCTCCGTCGACGAAGTCTTTTCATACAGCGTGGTGGAGCGGCGTGGTATGATGCCACTGGTGCCGCTAACTGTGCGATTGCCGTTCGTCGGGTCGTACTTCGTTGCCGTTCGCGGCTTGGCGGGACTGTTCAGTGCTGCAAGTTAGGAAGGGGATTAAGAATTAGTCAAGTTCTGGCGATATTTCTAATCTGTTTGGCCCTTACTTGTGTCTGCCGTGGTGAGCATCTTTTGGGTGGCCGAAGCGGGTCTCTGATTTTGTGCGGCAAGTCGCGTTGTATTCTCTTTAATCGTAGCCGAATCGATGGTGTTCTGACGCTTAAAGTTGCTGCCACTAACCAACAGGGAATATAAATTAATTATTATGCTTTCAATTGCATCTAAATATTTGCTCTTCTTACACTGACGCTCTATCCGCCGCTGATCCTGCAGCATTGTAATTATTGCTTGGATTTACAGAACCCACCCCTACTCCAGTCGCCGCCGTGGCAGCCACAGTTGCTGTTGCGTTTGTCGGTCCAACGCCTGTAATTAAACATAATCATTAGTTTATGATAATATTTGTCTTTAGGATGGCATTTAGCAACCGTAAAAGCTTTCTTTTTTTATAATTTTATCCACATTATTAGACTTTCTTCCTTAGCAGAAAACTTTGTATATAAACGAGCAAGTTAAGAGCACATTATCATAGCTTACAACGATTTTTGAAAGAGAATTCACTAATTGAGCTGTCAGTAAGTCAATTTAAATTAGTTTCTTAACTACATTCGACTAAGTAATGTCTTGGCAAACTTTACAGCGTTATTTCCTGAACATTCATTTGGTTAGTTTTTCTCAAAATATTAATTAAACTTGAAAGTGTGAAAATATGAAATTGAGTTAGGCTTGTCAAGTCCGACTAAAAGAGAGCTTCTACGGTACAAAAAATAAAGTATAGATCGTTAGCCCCAAAAGTGGGACTTACGCAATGTTTCCGCACCGGACGAGGCTCGGCGACTGGGCTTCGTGCTGGACGCCGATATGCTCCTGTGGACACCCCGATGCGTGGGACTCTGCACACTCGCACTGCCAGCGTTGGCGCCTGCATCGTTGCCCGAGATGTTGCGCAGTGAGAGCGTCGAGCCAGACCGTGATCCGTCACTTTCCGGCTGCAGTATTGATGGGGAGGAGAAAGACTCTCTTTAGCACACGCCCTGGTTCGAATAGCAATCCGCTTTCGTAGTACTTACGTCCGTGCTCTTGCGTCCCAGCAGCAAATACGTGGCGAACACGTCGTCGTAGCGCACCTGCGAGAGCGAAGCCTCGATATCCTGCCGATTGTAGCCCATCGCGACTAAAGCTTCTGAGCATCGCGATGCGGAAATAACAAAACAGATTGGGTGTGAGTTGTTTGAAGGTGGATTTCAGGACATACTCCGAAACAATTTAGTACATTTAGATAGCGCATGCAAATTCATTACGTTTACATTATATTATGTTCTTGGCTAACAACAGCTCGCCGATATTTGGAGTAGCCGGAATTGTGTGTATTTTCTTCGCCGTCAACTGAACAATTGGGTTACAAAACTAGGAATGATTTATTGCTTTAAAGGTGGCCATGCAGCTAGCGAAATGAAAACTTAACACCGCCGTTGCAGGACCCAAACCGGGTGCAATTTTCAACCTGTTATTAATTGAAACCGCGTCGTTGGCTTTAATTAAATTGAAGTAAATGAGCATTTTGTAGAGAACTCTGTTTATTTCTCTTATCATTGTGTTGTGCACGTACAGAGGGATATTTACAGTGGCCACAACGATTAACACACAAAACCAAAGAAAGTTCAAATAAGAAAAGAAAAATTAATTTCGATTTCCCTTTTGGCTGGCTGTACAAGACTTTTGATGTGTTTTATCCGATCTCTTGAGCCGGCGGTTGGCTACCTGACGACGACGACAACGCCTCTTCCAGGACATTCTGTTTGTTGGTTTTTGGTTGTTTTGCGGACAGAAAGTGAGAAATAGAACAGAGAGGAGTTGGGGGTTAATGCGGAATGCTCTCTGCGCGGCGAGTGTTACAAGTGTTTCACTACATTCACGGGATGATTGCATACATTTTTGGATGGCATTGGCCGTGGCCCCTTCCGCTCGTCGATCAGAAAATTCACCATCAACATCAAGTTGTATGCACTACGCCGAATCGAGAGCGAATTCTTGACACCGGTTTGTGACCCCGCAGCTATGTGTGAGAGTTTACAAAACGAAAAACCATGATGGCATATACATATATTTAAAGGATAAGAAAACACGGCGGGAGAGTCCCGGGCGAGAACAACAGTAAATAACTACAAAATTAAAACAACAACAGCATATCGATAAAGAAAACAGAGTCGACACAATAATATTAGTAATATTACATAGCAAATACAAGAGGTAATATAGAAAAGTAAAGCAATTGGCAGGCAGAACACTCCATTCCACACACAATTCTGTTAATAATATTAGTAATGAATTTTGTATACAGTACCCGTCTTACCTATCCGCTTGGGATCGGCTAAATCGGCCTTGGGCTCAATGTAGGGCTTGAGCTCGTCCTCCTCAAACCCCATGTTCATCCACTTGTCGCCCATGATTGTTTCCAGACTAGCACGCTTTGCGGGATTCAGTACTAAGAATTTTCGGAGCAAGTTTTCGCAGTCAGTCGACATATAGAAGGGAATTCTGCAAGAATATTCAATGTTATATATCGCTGAAGAATCAGGGCTCACGGCCACTCACCTATATTTGCCTCTGAGCACACGCTCGCGCAGCTCCCTCAATGTGGAGCCGTCAAAGGGCAGGGAACCGCTCACTAACGTATACAGAATGACACCCAGCGACCACACATCAACCTCGGGTCCATCGTACTTCTTTCCCTGAAACAGTTCTGGGGCCGCGTACGGTGGACTGCCACAGAACGTGTCCAGCTTGGAGCCGGGCGTAAACTCGTTTGAAAAGCCAAAGTCTGCGATTTTTAAGTTTAATTCGCTGTCCAGCAAAAGGTTTTCAGCTTTTAAGTCCCTGTTAGATGAAGAAGCCAATTAAATGTTTAGAAACCAATCCATAATTAACAAATCTTTAATTAATACCTTACCTGTGAATTATTCTCTTTTGATGACAGTATTGCACAGCTGAGACAATTTGTCGAAACTTAACGCGTGCCTCCTTCTCCTTCATGCGTCCGTGTTGAACCAGATAGTCAAAAACTTCGCCACCCGACGCATACTCCATGATCAGATACAGCGTCTTCTCCGTTTCTATTACTTGGAACAATTTAACTATGTTGGGGTGATCCAGCATCTTCATTATCCTAACCTGTGGTGGGCGGCAAATAGGATTAGACTCACAGCAGATTAAGGAAAATTATTTGATAGACACATACCTCTCTGAAGAGTTTCTGAAGTGACCCAGAATTGAGTTGGGTCTTGTCAATTATCTTGATGGCCACCTCCTTGCCGGTGGGCAGGTGCTTAGCCAGTTTCACCTTGGCAAAGTTACCCTTGCCAATCGTCTTGATGAGTTTGTATTTGCCAATGTGCTCCTCCGTAGCACGCCATCGCATAGGAGCGCTACTCCGCATCTGCATGCTAGGCGAACCCTGTAATAATAAGGTAAATAAAGCTTTAGTAAATTTATTTTATCAAGAGTGTTATGACTGGTTTGTCCCCCAAAATAGGTCCTCATCGAAGAAGTAGGGGTTTCTAGAAGTAGAGGTTAATACTTTGCTCCCCTTCAAAATCTTTCGTTATTACTTATTGATATATTGTAAATTTGAACCCCTTTGTAATACAATAATTTATGAGAACTAGATTTTTGACCCCTACAAGTTTTACCACAATATAGCACCAAAGCGCCATATGATTATTTAATATACATTTTGCCTCCCTAGAGGCTTCAAGTTTACCTGTGCAGCATGGTTGCCGTATACATTGCTGCTGTTCGCCACCACACTGGGAGCGTGACTACTACGATGGTGTCCGACCGGAGGCGGGACAGCAGTCCTTGACCCAGACCCAGATCCCGAACCATGCGTCGCTGTGGATCTGGGATCCGCGCTAGCTCTGACTGAGCTGCTGGTCGTTACCGGCTCTGTACGGCTAGAGTTATACGGCGGTATGGGCGCCACAATTGGTCGCTCCGTGCGGCGCTTGGAAGTGGCTGCACTGCTGCTGGTCCCTGAAGCACCTGATCCTCCTCCTCCTCCCGAGGACGACTGACGGTGGGAGGACTTTTGTGCTAGCAAAGCTTCAAATTGCCGCAAATTCTCCTCCCGTCGCTTGGCCGCTGAAATGGTGGTGGCCGTCACTTTGGATGGCGCCACTCCATCCACTACACTGCTGCTACTGCCTCCGCGACTAGTCGACCCGGAGGCGGTGGTGGAGGTGGATGTGGAGAAGGAACTTCTGGCCGCCGGAGTGGGGGCGGTGCCGGCTGGCCGCCACACCGCTGGCTGCTTCTCGTCCTGAAGGTGCTGCTTTTGTTTGAGAGTGGCACGCATAGCCAGCACGGTATCATTGTTTTTCGTATCGGAGGCGGTGCGTGCCAGCTTGGCCTTCACGGCGCTCGATCCGCTGGAAGCTGCCGCTGAGTTCTTGGAGTAGGCACCAATCGAATTACGCCCGTCGCTGCCCCGCTGGAATTCCGAGAGCATCAGCTCGTTGCTGGCGTCCAGTTCGCCGGCTCTGCGCCCGCCCAAATACTGGAAATCGTTCTCCGAGGACATGTCACTGATGCCTGGCCGCAACAGATTCTCCGTTTCGCCGTATCGCTTGCTCTGCTTGCGCTTTATCTCCATCTTCATCACATCCATTGAGGACTGGGATTGTTGCTGCTGCTGTTGCTTGAAGCTCTCCTCCACGTTGTGGATGTGCTTCTCGATGGAGCCGAGGGCGAAGGATACCCCGGCATCGTCCTCGGTGGACAGGAGATTGCGGGGCGCCGGCAGCTTCTGTTGGCGCTCCTGGGCTCTGGGCTGGGGATGGGGCTGGAGCGTGGGAAGGGCGGACACTGCTATCCGGGGCAGCGGAGCAGCCTTCACTTTGCGTCGCCGCAGCTCCACAACGCCTTCGTCGTCGACGATTGCGAGGGAACCGAGATCCTTGGTGGCAAGATATGTTCGCTCCACTTCCGATTCTGGCAAGTTTTCGCTGCTGTTGTTGTTGTTATTACTATTATTTTGGTTACTGGCGGAACTGGAGGAGTTTGCAACACTGAGCTTGGGCGGCGCCGGTGCCGCCCCCTTGCGGGCGGCATACAGGCGCACACTCTTCCTGGTGGTGTCACCGCGATTCAAGTCCGGTGTCGTGCTGCTGCCGGTGGCCTCCATTGCACTCCTCTCCGTCTCGCTTTCGGCTTTGGTTTCTCTCTATTTTAGCTGCTGCTCCTTTTCTGTTTTCTTTCTCTTTGTCGTGGCACTATCTTCTTCGCGCGCGCGTGTATTTGTATTAGTGCACCAGTACTTGTTGCTCGGAGAGATCGCAACTTTTTCTTTTTCTTTCTTTCTCTTTCCGCTTTTTGCTTTCGTTTTATTGTTCTTACACTGTAAGTTTAGTTTGGGAAAAATTATTGAATGGACTTGCGTGTGAGTGTATGTGGCAGCTTGAGATTTCGCTTTGCAACTGTGCGTATTTTTTTTTTTGGTTTTCGGAAGTACAATGCAATGCAACACACCTACACCTACACACATACAGCTGCAGGTATGTTTACATTTGGCTTTCTAAATTCTCAATGGAGCTTTTGTTTGTTTTTTTTTAATATATTTTTTTGTCGCCTAGCCGCAGTTGTTGCGCATTAAAACCTCGAAAATGAATTAAATACACAGCTAGCACGGACAGCAGCAACTTCCATTTTTATATATGTATGTATGTATGTTGCATGTGCGCGTGTGTGCGTTATATTTACGACAACAGGCGGACAAGAGCTAATCTGTCTCCCCGGTGACACTGAAATAAACACACAGCGACGTGCGGGAGCGAGAGGGAGAGCTATACCTACACACTCCCCAAAACGGGCAGAGAGGTGTGGAGGAGGAGAAGGAGAAGGCAGAGGGCGAGCAAGAGAGCGAGAGACTCGGGCACCTACACGCACACACCTGTGCGAGGTAAGCGAGTGAATGTGTGTGCGTAAGTGTGTTTGTTTTCTCTCGCTCTCTGCTGCTGCTGCTGTTGCACAAGCCCAGCTGAGATGCTCTCGCTTAGTCTCTCTCTCTCGCTCCCTCTCGCACTCGTGTGTCACGCTTTTCTTGCTTTCCCCCCTGCCCGCTTCCCATAGCACTACCAAGCTCTTTTTTCGTTTTTATGATTCATTTGCCTTTTCGCTATTTTCCTTTGTTGCTTTAATTACTGTCTAAATAGTTACACTGTGGCAGAGATCTACACAAGTATCTGGAAATATGTACGTTCGTTAGTTTTTAACTTTTTTTTTTTTCGTTTTTTCTTCGTCTCTGGTTCAGTGAGCAAAGCGAAAAGCTCCAATGCACACGAACACACACAGCCACAGCTGGTTTCTCACACACAAACACAGGCACATACGAAAGCAAATGAACTACTTTTAGACAATTGAGCCGACTTTTTCACTGCTGAAAAACAGTTAGGTTATATATATATTTTGTGCTTGAATGTATGGGTTTTGCTTTTGGCTTTTTTCACTTTGACTTTGACAATAAAAAAAATCACATTTCGCACAAATCCCGATTATTAAAGGTTCGCTTCGTCAGTCGCTCGCTCGGTTTTTTGGTTGGGAGTTCTTTAGCCGCGCTTATCTTATCGGAGGCACGCGGCTTTCGCAACTTTTCGCACTCGCTGTATCGAATTATAGCCTGCTCCTTCTTTTCTCCTGTAACGCTGACGTAAACGACCACTACCGACTTCAGCGAAGGGAAACAACAACACACACGAAAAACACACAGAAAACACAAAATATACGGCAGCAAGCAACAGCTCAGCAGCCAAAGAGCCACTTGGCCACACCAGAGCACCACTAGCACCAGCACCAGCAGCGGCGTCAGCAGCAGAAGCAGAAGCAACTCAGCACTCAGCAACTCAGCAACTGGAACTGGAGTGCCGGAGAGCGAGAGCGAGCGAGTACTCCAAAGCACGGAATCAGCGACGTTAGCGTCGTCTGCGACTGCGACTGCGGCAGCGGCGATAACTGAGCCGTCGGCCTTAATACACACATAGACCCACACGATCAGTGGGTAGATCTCTCTCTCTCCACCAGTGTGGAGCACCACTACCACTAACCACCAAGCGCCGAGTATCTGTGCATCTATTCTCCCACAAAAGAGCAGCCCCATTTGGAGCGCTGATTTACGAACGCGGAGGTGCGTTTGTGTGTGTGCGTTCCACTGATATCACCTGAGCGTAACACTGAGAAGGAACTGTGTTAACAGTGTTTGCTGCCGGAGATTAGCGGAGTGCGCATGTGCGCAATATACGGGTTCCCTGGGTTACACAAAGCGCTTCTTCCTCTTTATAACTCTATACTATAGCGATCGGACACAGTGGTTTTGTTATCTCTAAAAATCAGGAAAGGAAAAACACGTCGAACGTGTTTTATACCAAAAAATCCCTCTTGGAGTATGAATACTAACTTCCTAGTTATATCTGGAGCTTGCTTCTCAATAGTTTTTCCTAGCTAATTTAAAAGCTAGTTTTAAATTTTGTGCCTTAAGTTATGAGTCTAAAATAAGTATTCAAAAAAAAAAACTAACGAATAGTTCAAAACCTTCGACACTTTTTTCAACAATCATCTAAAAGCAAGACGCTCTTCAAATAGGAGCTTAAGAAATCAGCCCACAGAAATCTAAAGCAAATTGAGTACCCCCTCTTTTCCTCTTTAAAGTTTGTTATAGTGACCAGACAGGGTTGTCGCTCAAAATCAGAATGAAAATAAGCGTAGACATGGAAGTAGAGAGAAAGAGTTCATCAAAAGAAGATCATCCTAGAGCTCTTTTAAGCTTAACCATAAATAAAATGATCTTTTGTTTAAGTATATGAAACATAAAAGGGTATTTAAATGCCTTTAAAAAAAATAATATAAATCCTAAGAGATCCCTAAGGACAAACAAGATAAATATCTCTTTCCTAATATATATCGAATAAATAATGCGCCTAGAGAGATCGACTTTATTATCTTTAATAGTAAAAGATTATTATATTATCGATAACTACTGGAATAACGTATCAACCAAATCAAAAATGATCTCAGGAGTTTTTACTCCTATAAAAAAATAAACCGGGTCTTGAGCGTGTAAACGTTGTCAAAGTTGTCTTCCAAACTATATGTTATCGAAAATAAAGAATTCTATTTTTTCTATGGTATTTAATTGTCTTTCCAGGGAATTGGTATCCGGCTAATGATTGATGGTAATAGGAAAGCTTAGTATTTCGTACTACACAGAAACCAAAACGAAGGTCTCGACATCGCTATAATAATCGTAAGTACAATATTTGGGGCAGCTATGAAAGTTAGAAAGAATTTGCATTCACTTCCTAATAGATGTGTCAGCAGATAAAAACAAGTTTTTCTATTTAAAACCCCTCGTTTATCTTGTTTATTTGCAATTAGTTTAGTAACAGAATTCCAAGTCGGGATGAAAAGGGAACTGAGCTATACTGTATACATATGAATATGCGTAGCAATATAATGGAATTTCTAAATAAAACAGAATGAGAGAACTCTGATGCAACAGGACCTAAGCCACAGCATCTAATAATTGTATATGAGTAAACAAATAAAGTGACAAACAGGGAAACTATTCCGTTGATGTTAAGTAACAGAAAATGTCTAATATGCTTATTGGATCATTCTGTTTAAACATGCCAGGTTTAGTTGGGTTCAATTGGGTAGTACGAGGTATCTGCTAGCCGAGCCGCTCGGACGTGTCCGTATTAATTGAGCTAATTGAATAACTTGCAGCTTAATCTACATTAAGACAAGACAACAAGATTTCAGTCAAGCCTTTCATGTCCAACCAAAACCTTAGAGAGAAACAGCTCCAAGTTCCGCTTGTCCAGTGACAGCAGATAAATGTAATGAGGTCAACAGATATAAAGAACGTGTCCCCACTAAAGTGCTAGTTGTACGACGATGACTTAGACCTAGAGCCAATCCCTAAACCTATTAATATCACATCAGTATTAGGTCCTGTAATGGAAGGTGAGCTATTAGACTGAAAAATATTAGCTTCCGTATGGGTTATGGAGAATCAATGTGTGGGGTAACAAAAATCTGAAATAGAACAAAATCCGTAATCAAAATAATAGAAATGTCAATAAACCAATCGTAAATCTTTCGATTGTGGAACACAAACCAAAACCGTAACAGATACAGACACTTTGTGATATGCAAAACAACAACAAAACAGCGATTACGATTAGATTGAATGAAGAGGTGGTAAGGCGAGAGGGATGGCAACACGACACATTGAAGAAATTCGCAATGTTCGTGCATGAAATGGCGAGTGTGGGGACCGACAAGCTTTATGGCTCTTAAGGGAAGTTAAATCTCAAAAAATCCAGCCCAAGAGGTCGTGTTGCTGGACAGCCGTCAAGGATCGACAGCTGCCGACAGCTCTTTGCAATTCAATAAAGCCCTGCCTATTCCTAAAGATAATACTCCTTTTGATCTACATAGTGTAGTGTCCCTTTTATCCATATTCCACCCATGGTACCCATACATACGTACCCTCGAGGTTCGCGCCTTTTCACTGGATGATGTGGTGTCCTTGGCCTTGGGCCTTTCGGCCTTGCTGGTGGCCACAATGGGCAGGCCGCCATTCTCGATCATCGTCACCACGATCTTGTTGTTCCGACTGCTGACGGTGCCACCACCGCCACCTCCGGCTGTGCCGTAGGATGAATTTCCTGCCGTAGACGCGGCATTCGTGGCCGCCAGGTTCTTCTGGCGCATGGCGTTTGCGATTCGCTGCTTTCGCACCGCCCGTGCCTCCTCCTTATCCAGCTGCAGTTTGGCAATCGTGGCGGGCGTGTGGCTCTTCGAGCGCTTGAGAAATCTCATAAGCTGGCTCTTTACATTGGTCGCTGCACTCCCGTTCGCCTGGCCAGTGGCGTCGCCAATCTCCTCTGCCTTGGAGGACCGTCGTGATATCTGTGCTTTTGTGGGCACCTCCAGCCGACGGAACACTCCGTCCGCCATGCGCACAAAACAGCCCTCGGACATCTTGTGAAAGGAATCCGAAGGCAGCTTGTGGAAATCGCCGTTGGGACCGCGGTAATAGCAGTGATCTGTGCGGTGATATCCATCGCCTACAATGTAGAACTCATTGCGTCCCTCCTTGGTCGCAGCCCCTCCCACGGAGGAGGAATCGGCGGCCAGGTCTTCAGTCTTGGCACTACGATCCACCCGCAGCTGGAAGGCCATCAGCTGAGTGGTGCTGGTGCTGCTACTTCCCGGTGCCTCCTCGGCGGTTGTGGGCAAGGCGCTACCGCTGGTCCCCTGACCTGGAGCCGCCGCCGGCTTCAGCTCGCTGATCGTCACCGGCCGACGCTCCGGATTCTTGCGCATTATGCTGCCGTTGCGCAGGAGCGAGTCTCGCAAGAGGGAGAGCTCATCCTTGCGCAATGGCTGCACCAGCGTGGGGTAATGCTTCGACGAAGACGACGTCGTCGACTTGCGAGTGGAGGTTCGCCGATTGCCGAACTGTGCGGCGACGGCCAGTTGGGGCTCCTCCTTGTTGTTGTTATTGTGGCCGCCACTGCTGCTTGAGTGCGTCTGCCGGTGACTGGAGGTCTGGCCCATGGTGGTGAGTGCGGCGGGTACGCGGGTACTTTGGTGGGTGGCTGTTGGTGGTGGGTGGTTCTGGCGTTCCTCTCGTTCTTAATGGTTCTTGTAGGTGTGCTATCGGTGGATTATTGGCCCAGTTGCGACGAGACTGTGGCACACATTCCCTCGTTCTTCGCGTTGGCAATTCTCACCGCGACTTTCGTGAGTAAACATTGAGAGCCCTGAGCGCGGCTGCTGGTTGTGTGCATATAAAAGTATGAATAAATTTGGCCCGTCGGTGTGGCTTGCTACAGTTGGTGTGGGTACGATGGAACAATCACAATTCAGCCGCAGCTTTGTCGCTTTTATTCCGAAAAGTCCATCTTGTTAAATTCTATTAGAGCACAATGAGGGAACATTGAAGACTCAGTCGCAGTAAAAGTCACTGGCTCAGTCCAGTCATAACCACAGTCACACAACACAGATTTTATTTTTACACAATTCGGTTGGTTCATAATGCACAGAGAAAACATATTCGCTAAATTCGGTCATCATCTGGAGTTGTTTATATATTTTCTGGGAGGCATATATATATTATTTCAATATGTTATTTTCATTGAAGCTTTTTTATATCTAAACTATTAACTCTCAGTATATTATCTTACTGTTAGAACTCGAATATTGCTTACATAACCCACTTGATATATGATAATATTTTTTATCTGATCAGTTTTAGATTAAACTGTTTTGACAAAGATTAGTTTAATACGCAGTTCGGAATCAAATTCGAAATTAATCTTTTAGTACTTAGTTTAACATTAATATGGCAGTTAGAAATGAAAATAGTTGTGTCTGCACTTATAACTTGAATATGGGAAGATTTCTTATTCATTTGTTTTTATTAGATATATTTTATTCAATAATTTCTTTGATTGTTTTTCCATCTTTTTAATGTTTTTGCCGATCAAATTGGAACACTTCGTTTGGTACACCATGAGGTCTACATATTTAGAGACTAGATATTTAATTATATTTTGTAAATATGTCGTTTTCCACCATTTTGCGTTGAATTTAGAATTTTTAAGATGGTTTTGTTTGAAATCTTGACTGAAAGCTGCGTGTCTTTTTTCTCTGTGCATACACTGCGGATTATCTTTACGTTCTTCTCCCCCTTTCCCTTTTTCCTTGTTGATCTCGAATATTTGCAAACTTGTTGCTTACATGACTAACAGGGGGCGTGGAAAGAAGGGGGTGAATGGCGGCGTTCAGTCGGTCGGTGGGTGGTTTTAGATAGAAACAGACACTTGCCGCTCTCTTATCAGTTATCGCACTTTACACAACTGCCCCTGTGTGGGTTTTTGCGTGTGCTTGTGTGGTTTTGTGGACATAAGGCACTCGCGATAAGTTCCACACGCGTTCCAGCTTGACTGGCGAGTCTTTGTCTGTGTGTGTGCGTGTGTGTGTGCGTGGATCGCAAGCCTTGGCACGCCCGATGGCTGCAAAGGCGAAAACGCAGATACAGATAGTAGCTGACCAGCAACAACAACAAAAACAACAAAGTTAAAGAGACAACGCGATGAAGCCCCACACGTTGGGGCAAAAGCTATTTCTGTTATTCCTTCTCGCCCTCACCCTCTCTCTGCCGCTGCCTCTGTCATTGACTCTGCCTCTCTTCTAGTTACCTCGTTTACGTTGTTTAAGCGTTACTTACACGCACACAGCCGCAGAAAGTCTGTTGCTTTGCGTGTGTGTGAGTAGGAATTTGTTCATTTTTCTTTATTTTTTGCTTTTCATTCCGCTTTCGTTCTTTTTGCTTGCACTACTACATGTTGTTGTTGTTGTCGTACTGGTATTTTATAATTAAATTAACTTATCACCCGCAATTGGCTCATTTCTCAATGTATATTCTGCGAGATGAAGTGCTGGCTTAAACGGATATTTTTCACTGGAACTGCAACACACACAAACACACACACACTGGCCTAAGCCAAGCTCATGCTGGAAATTTCATAAATTAAACACTATTTAACCGAATTTACTTCAAAAATAGAACCCGCCGCACACGTGCTTGTGTACTTTGAACATATTTAGTGACTGTAAATTGTGACTGTGACTGATTCGCGGCTCCCGTGACCTTTCCCCGCTTCAATTTGGTTTATTTTAAGCTGCGTACTCATGCCCTTGATTTCATTCTGAGCTGCCTGCTGATCAGATCAGATTAGCCAGTGTGTGACGTTCTTTATCGCGGATGTAGTAACTTGGAATCGGGGATCAGAATCGGGATTAGGATTACAAAAGCGAACTGCGCGTTTGGTGCTTTTACTGCAATCTCCACGATTTTTACACTGTATTTTCTCTTTTTTTTTTGTTATT
This sequence comes from Drosophila pectinifera, assembly GCA_008042775.1. NCBI lineage: Eukaryota > Metazoa > Arthropoda > Insecta > Diptera > Drosophilidae > Drosophila > Drosophila pectinifera. The sequence continues at coordinate 103,943 of VNKC01001179.1, read as the reverse complement.
TTGTATTGTTTTGACGTAACCTCCGACGTCGTCCCTTGTGCTTGTGCGATAATAAGTGGTGGGCGAGGCAAATTATAAATTGGAAAGGGGGAATGAAGTAAAAAAAACAAAAACCCGATAACGATACAACTACAATATAGCTCTATGCGGCGACGATATCGGTGGAGAGCGACGGATAATGACAAGCGAAACCGAAACAGAAACAACGGCGCTGCGAACGCGACGGTGACCACACGAATGAAGTGGAACTTAATACTAAAACAAGCTTTCGACCATCGCTGTGCTGCTGCTGGCTGCCATTGTGGACTGCGGCTGTGTGCGTCTGTGTGTGTGGATGTTGTGTGGATGTGGCGAGCGAGCTTGGCATTTTCGCCAAAGTTCTGCGACTGGGGAAGGCCGTTGTTTTTGCTGTTTTTATCCAAGACAACAACGACACACCCTACGAAGCGAATGCAATCTGCAGGTAATTACAGGTGATTCATAACCACAGACCCACACATCGACGGCAAAACTTGTAGGAACATTGCTCACCAAACATTGAAAAACTTCCAAGAGAAAGAGAACTTAAAAGAGAGAGCTTTGGCAAAGGGATCTCCAGCGAAGAAGAAGAGCCAGATCGTCTGCGAGCCGAGCTTAGTGTCCACACAAGATTCATGGCAAAAATAAAAACAATATGAAACATGATAAACAACTCAGAAGAAAATTTAGGGAGACTGAAAGAGAAAAAAAAAAATCCGAAATATAAAGAATTTGAATCTTCCCAAATCGGGAAAAGAGGAGAGAGATTCCTCAAAAAAAGAATCTACAAGTGAAATGTTCGGATGTTAGGAAAAGGAACTAAACAGAAAGAATATTTCGAGATATTAAGAGAAAAGGGATCAAAAAAAAGAGTCATCTAAGGTCGGGAAAGAAGATTCTTAAATAGGGATCTTAAGATCAAAATCTGTGTTTTCATAAGAGATATTCGAAGGCAAACTTTAAATATCCAGAAAGAGGAAATCTTTCCGATTTATTTCCAAAATGAGGAACCAATCAAGAAGACTAATAATTGTAGATAGTGAAAAATAATACAAAATAATACCGAAAGTTGAGAACTTAACTTAACTATAGTTTCTCACGATTCCTCTCCTAGCATCCACAAAGGCAGCTGCTGGTTAAGCTTATTTACCCACACCGTGTCAACTAACCAAGAATAATAAATAAGTGTGTATGTTTGATAAAAGCACATACACACGCACGGGAAAAATATTTAAAATCAAAACAGTTATATGCTTGTGTTGAAAGAACCAGAGATCGCACGGCTTTGGCTTAGACGACAAAGAGAATGAGAGAGATAGGAAAGAAACGAGAAGAGCGAGATAGAGCTATGGATGTGTTGGGAGAATCGAAATGGTTTAAATACTATAATTGCATTTCTCAATGAATGAACGTCAAATCGGCTCTGTTGACTCACACAAGTCTCTCCCAAAGAAGAAAAATCAACACCATTTACAGATACTGAGTGGGCCATGTTTGGTTACCAATTAGCAGGTACTCTCAATTTCTTTGCCCTTCATTAGCATGTGATACCACGACAAGTCGGTGCTAAGCCACCCACACTTAACTGAAGTCAACTATTATACTAATCACAAATTAATGGAGTAATTAGATAATATTATCCCATATAATTGTCCGTGAAAGCAATTATTAAAAGCACATTCGTGACTTTAATGATCAGTGTTCATTAGCGAAAGTAAACCTTACGCCACTACATTGTAGCACAGATCCAATTCATAAGCACAAGTCTTACTTTTCGAATTAATGAATGGCATTATGATGATACGTCTTCTTTATTATAAATCACACACTCCAAAATGACAGATCTTAACATTTCCAAAGAACTTGCATACGTATTTACATGTACATATGTATATTCTATTGATTCTGATTTGACTTTGATCGCATTCAATTCACAAATCTTATCTCCGAAATACGTCAATCTGTACGGGATTTGTTGTGATTCCTTTTAGCATGAGATACATATAATGGTACACATACGCAAATGAATATTTCACACAATTTTAATAATAAAACATAATGGAGATGATAAATCGTTGTATACAAATACGACAGCCGCCTCCCCGAGAGAAACTGGGACATGTTTGATACGTCACAAGAGACAAATGGGGTTGACCTTTAAGTTAGCTAGCCAAGTTCGAAACCCTCCCCCGATGTAACAAATTGTTTCAAAAATCACGTCTATAATTTAGTATTTGAGTAGAAAGTTAAAATATTTAATTTCTTATTTACTTTTACTACTTTCTGGACTTTCAATATTATAACTTTAAAATCCAACAATTATCCCGAATTTAAGCAGCTTTTCAAAGCAATGATAATGTGAGTTTAACCTAAAGTCCTTGCAAAAAGATAGCTTTTAAGATAAACTCGCGGATCACGCAATCAATGAATACTTGGGAGTATAATGACCCAAGCCACAGAACCCAGACCAATAGGATAACGAACATGGCTCCCAAAAGAGTCGAGTATATAAGGACGGGGACGGGTGACAGATACGGGAGTTTTGGCAAATGGATAAGGACTCACCTTGGCGGACGTGGTTCGCTGTTTGATCGCGGAGGGGTGAGCCGAGTGAGTGCTGAGTACGTTCTTGTTGACGACAGGCGCCACACCGCTGCCAGGTGCATGGTGGTGGTGGTGGTTAATCGCAGAGCCAGGCACCGCCGACGAGTTGTTGCTCGACAATCGGGCACCGTCCGTGGTCATGTTGTTGACCACATGATGGTGGTGCTGGTGGCTATGCTGGTGCGAGTGGTTTGTGTTGGCCGATGCCACCGTAATAGGCGCGGGTGTCACTGATCCCGCTCCTGATCCAGTTGTCGCTGCCGCAGCCACTGCCGCCGAGGCTGGCGTCGGCGTAGCAGCAGTGCTGTTGCTGCTAGCCGAATTCGAGGACGTTACGATGGGCATCATTGTCGTGTTGGAGGCTGACGTTGTCGTTGGTGGCAGTGACACAATGTTGGCATTGACAGAATCGTGCTGCTGTTGCTGCTGCTGCTGCTGATCCTTGACAGAATGCGATGATGTGCTGATCGAGTTGGTGGCGTAGGTGGTGTTTGTGCTGGAGACGGCGGCCAACGGTGGCGCCGCAATTGTCGCACTCGACGCTGGCGTCGCCGGTGCTGCAACGCTGGATGCCGTGCCATTCGACACGTTCTCCGCTGGCAGGGCTTCAGGAACTGGCTGCAGTGTGGTACGCATTGCAGTCGACATATTGTTATCCAGTTGCTTCTAGAGATTCTGTGCGGTTGCGTACGTCCACAACAATCGTGAGATTCGAGTATTTTCAGAGTCTTTCAAGTTTCGCCGCTTAAGATTAGTCAAATGCCCAGTGGGTTTCTACCATGTATGATGCTCCTTCACATCTGCAATAAAGAATAAGAGCTTTAACAAGTTATTCACGTGCTGGTCGACTATAGGCGTTATCAATATTCAATTCCGATTGACGACCTCAAGCTATAATATTTTTAAAACCACAGTATACATCTCCTTTGTCTACTTGGTTGAGCAACTAACTTATACGCATACATATTCCGCCCCACAAATCAATCTACTGATTTAGACACAAGCTGCTAGACTTGAACGACACGAACACTTTGGTTCAGAATATCACCTAAGCAACGTAGGCTATGTTGATACAAGAATACTTCTTTCCAATACCTTCATGCACTTCTTCAGAAATATTGGAATATATAAAAATATAGGTACTACCAGTAATCTGTCTTATTCTATTACATTTCTCAGTTTACTAACTGCACATCCGTCTTAAGATCTCTTTAACAAACGATTACGTGAATATAAGCACACAGGTAAATTAAATCAGCTTTGACTGATTCATTTCATTATTTGCTTAGTCCGCGGATCATCACTTTAACTTATTCAGTCAGACATGATTAACCGATTACGTGGACGGAAACCCTCCTTGACAGTAACAAGATATTCTTATCAAATTTCTATACATGTTCACTTTGAACTTAAGACTTATATTTAAAGAGTAATGAACTAACAAAAGGGGAGATCCCTCTGACTTCTACAAATACAATTTGCGATTGATTTTGTTCGGTATGTAGTCGTCAGCCAGGAAGTCGATGACACTCTCAATTTCGGCCTTCAGCTGAACCTCCTGCATTATGCGCAGCTCCTGGCTAACTCCCGGCTCCAAGTCGCAGCGAGCGAGGAGGTCATTGATTTTTTTGTTGTCGCCGGTGCCCAAGGCAACCGCTTGGCGGCCCAGCACGGGAATCTCGGAGGGGTGGAGCCCGATCCAACGCAACGAAGGTGTGGCAAGTCCATGGCTAGAAAAGCTCATGGCCTTGGAGCCGTGTCGATAGGTATGCATTATCTCGATGCCAAAGGGATCGGCATCCACGAGAATGTAAGCTGGTAAGCGATTCTCTTGCGCCAGTCTATGCACCATCCTCCGGGTGCAGCAATCCGGGTATCCCTTGCCTGTTATAAGGATCAAGTTGCGGCCAAACGTTGACAAGATGTTCCTTGACAGAAGACTCTCGAAAATCGACTCCTTCTCCACGATGACCACGAGCTCCGCCTGCGTTTCGATGCTATCCACCTTATCGGGATCCGTGGGCAGCGTCATGGCGCCACCATATGAGCTACAATCCAAAACATCTCCATTGGCCATCAGCAGCCGGACATTGCCTGCGAGGAGAACCAATCGATAAGCAATCGAGTGACGAGCTTTAGGTCAGGAGGTGCACCTCGGCTACTCACCTGCCATCAAGCCTTTGGAGGCGGCCAGAACACCCAGCTGCAAGGGGGAAGCTCCTAGCATGCGGCAGACGTCCAGCCGAGCTGATGCCATCTTAGATTGCGAGCGGATCAGCTGCGGATCGTCGTAGTAGAGTCCACGGACGGTGCAGCTGCCTCCATGCACCTGCAGTCGGTGGGTCTTAGCCAGCATGTAAACCAGCAGGCAGAAGCTGTGCCGGCTTCCCCGATTGTTATACGACACTCGTCGAAATGGCCTGGTTGCGACGACTGCAGTTGGATTCCGGGGAACCCTTAAAGTTGCGATGCCACGCACCAAGTTTGCTATAAGCTCCAGGGCAATCCGTTCCAAATTCTCCGCATATTCCCCCATATTCTTCAATTTACGATTAATACTAAATTGTTGTTATTATGTAGTATACAAGTATACAAAAGTTATGATTAAGCTTAGGAAATGATTAAAGTATGCATATATTAATAGTAATTGACAAATATATATTACTTTTCGTTCATCGTAACATTTTTAGCTTCCAATTGATGAAGTTTGACAGTGCTTTTCCAAGTATTACTTCTTATTAATGATTCATTATCAGTTCCAGCACTTTTCGACGTGGTAATGAAATGGAAGTTGTGTGATTCATGGCTTTATTCACCTAGAAGTGCAATTTATAAACACCAGGGTGCACTTATTTAACTTACGGATTAAAGATACTGTATTGTAGTAAACTTTTAGGGGATTTATCAGCTTCATTAAGCACTAATTAATATCTCACATATTAATTAACACAAATAATACGCTCGGCTTTGTCTTACCTAAAAATTAATTTAAACTGAGTGAACTAATATAAATTTGAAGCAACTAACCCAACTTCGTTTCCTTTGTCATTGAAGAGCTTTGCCAGATTTCTGGGAAAAATACAATTCCTTTGAAGGGACGAAAAAGGGGGTCAGAGGAGGGGTTGAAAGAGTTTTTGGCAGAGTGTTGGAAATGTGTAAGTGCTTTTATTGATCGCAAATTAATTGGGGAGAGGTGCCACGCCCCCGAATTCGAGGGGGCTTGCATTTTTAATGCCTGTTCCGCAAGGAAAATGTGTGTGTGGAAACTGTGGGTCGCCGCACACACGTACACACGCCCTCCGGGCGACCTACGCACAGTAATATTTCATAAATACATTCACAAGTATGTACGTAAGCAAATACGTAGTATGTAAGTGGGAAAAGTTGATTCTCAGGCGGAACTTACACACCAAAATAAGTGGGTTTTGCGCATATACTTTGTATAGTTTGTAAAAGTTTATCGCGTAAATTGTTGCGTGGAAACATTTCGAGGGGGGTTATAAATAATTTCCGAAAGGAGCTTGCCGTCTAAAAATACTGAAGCGAGCAGCGCAACGCAACGCTACGAAAATTCCCTTTCCGTGAAAACAACTGTTTTTTAAAATTTAACACACACTAGCACACGCAATCACAAAAGAGACGGCGACAGAGACGGTGAAATAAAGAGAGTGGGTGAGGAAGAGGGCGACAATTGTACCATAAATTTATGTGAATTTCTTTATTCGGTCTTTCTTTTTTGTATGTGCAGAAAATTGTACTCGTTATTACAAAGCACGCACACAAGAGTTTATTTTGCGTTGGGCCGCCACGGGCAGAAGCGGGGGCGGTGGTCTGGTCGCCTCTCTGCTCTCTCTCAGTTGGCGGACAAGAGAGTGGGAGGGAGAGGGGAAAAAGTGGGAGAAGAGACAACGCCAACGAATGGGCAAGAAAAACTAACGAAAGAGAGCAGGCGGAATGGAACGGAACGGAATGGCAGCCCCTTAAAGTATTGATTTGCTGGCGGTGGCGGTGGCGCTGCCACTTCTTATACTTACCAATCAAATAAAATTTCCGATCTGATCGGCCAAGAAAAGCTGGGACGTGGTCGCTCGCTCGCTTGCTCGCTCTGCCCCCTCTCACTCACTCTCTCGTTAGCTGGCAGCTGGGGCCATCGATGTAACGCATTATTATTTAATTTGCTGTCGTCTTTTGTTTTCCGTTTTCCGCTTTCCGTTTGCCGTTTTGCTTTTCCGTTTTTCCGATTTTCCGAAAGTGGTTAGTGGAAAGGCCGACTTTTACCGAGCGACGACAGCGACACACACAACGAAATGCAAATGCAATACATATCTTTCTCACTCGCTCACTCGCCCGCTACCGCTCCCGCTCGCTCGCTCGCTAGCTGGCTCGTTCTCTCGCTCGCAGCAGCTCTGGTTTTCAATCAGATTTTTCTTTACTTTTCGTTTGCTTATATTCTTATCGCGATGATGCCTTCGAACCCGTCACCGATTTTCACTTAAATTATGAGTATTCGTAGTCCCTGTCCCTCCACTGCACAATTGCACAATTGGCAACAAATGGATATTCGCTATATTCGTATTGGTAAGCTATGTATCCGCGATGGGTAACTTGATATATTAAGACTGGCGGCAGCAGCTGAATGACGGCCACTGGTGGGGACAACAACTTGACGTAAGACGCTCGTCCGGCACACACACAATGCAGTTTAATATTACTATTTTCCTTTGGCAGCAACAAATGTACGGGACGTCTTTTTCTTTCCCCAAAAAAATTCACATTACGGCAGCCATATTGTGTGGTTGGGTGTGACCAGCTGGGCGATCAGAACAACCTAAAAAACGGCAATAGTGCACTGTTATGCGCACACTGTTAGTTACAGGTGCAGTCCAAGGGGTTGCCAGATCTACACATTGCCACTAGCGATAATTTAATTTAATTTGAAAAAACAAAATATTTATGTCCCCATATTTTTTCTTCTCAGTTGTCTGAATATTTATTTTTCTTTTTGATTAGTTTTGTAAATTTTCCTTTTGTTTTCAAATATAATATAATAACTTATTGCAACGAAAGATATAGTTAGCGGAAATATTTTGAAAATTAGCTAATATCAACTGGATGGAAGTTGGTCTACGAATGTACCTTTTATTTTTAAATGGAAATTAAATTGGATTAAGCGTATATGGGCGGAACTGAAAAGTGCAACATACAACAAATTTTAATAATTCAATTGAATAATTAAAATTTATTAGACTCTTGCTTTTAAAGTTAATATACAAGGTAATTGTAAACACATTTATCATTTCAGATAAGTAATAGGAAGATCAGAGAATTTTTTACACGAAATAAAGGAATATAGTAGTTTTCTTTCATGCAGTCTCTGTATAAGATAACTACTGTGGGAGTACTTATAATCTTAACGCTAAATGGATTAACGGCCTACTTCACATGAGATAAGTTGTAAGCAGTATGGAAGATAACTACTAATTGTAGCTCTCACCTCCACGTGGCCCAGAATTTCCTGCTCTTCTCATACTGCAAGGGAATTCCCAGTTCAGGTATTATGCCCCCATTCTCCTTTGTTTTGTTCACCGTCTGCTCATCAAACTAATTTATTTTATGATTTGCTGCTCTCTTACCCAACCAAAATGAACTCAATTTTCTATTAAATTAAACAAAGCCCCAAGCAAGATGGTTGCGTTGATCTTATCAAGTAGCACTAAAGAGTCGGAGAGTGTTGTCTGGCATCAGTCGGTCGGAGTGGGTTGTGGTAAGCGGACGCGAAATGGAGAAGACCTTTAATGCAGAGTCCTTCGAAAGGGCGCTGGCAGCATTCTACGCCAGTAAAGAGCTCAGAGTGGAGGATTTTAGCATCGAAACCGTGGTCCCGAGTGGCGCTAACTTCTGTAGTGTCATCCACCGGGTGACCTTGAAGTTTCGCAGGTCGCCAGAAGGAGATCTGGAGTCGGGACACTATATTGTCAAGGACTTGTTGCCGGTGGCGGCTGAGCTGGGCTCCTGCGAGAAGCAGATGTACGAGCAGCTGCTTCCAGGCATGGCCTCCATGCTCCAGAAGGCTCCATCGTCGCTGGTCGATCACAAAATAAGCGCAGAGTGAGTATATATTTAACTTAATATTATTTTAACACAACAAACCCCTTAACCTAGCACAGTAGTTATTATCTACAGATTTGTTGGGACTGTAAAACTAAATGGCACCTTATCTGAGGGGAAAAGTTTCGTTTCTCCTTATTTGTATTTAAATGTCTTATCTGATTTCATAGTGTTATGTTACTTGTATTATCTCATACCCAGCCAGTTTAATGACCGATTCGGGGATATTTATTTACAAAAGTACTCTTATTTTCATCTAGATTGTATTTGTAGTCAGCTTGATCACTGAATAATGGCTTTTTTATATTAGTTGCCTGCTTGCGAAGGTCTCTCCAGGCAAGGAGACCTACATTCTGGAGGACCTGGGCGCCCTGGGCTACGTCGCTTTGGATCGTTTTCAGGGTCTGGATCTTTATGATGCCCAAATATGTCTGCGAAAGATAGCTGAGTTTCACGGTGCCTCTATGGTCCTACGGCAGGAACAGCTCGCTTTGGTGGAGCAACTTCCACCATCCGCGTTCTCAAAAGGAATAACTGATCCCATAATGAGAGAACTGCTCCTTGATGCCACAGAGTTTGCTGCTGATTTTTACGCCGGGGAACTACCGCTGATATCCAAGAAGATGAAGGCTCAGATACCTGAAGCATACTCGCGTCGCATGCAGGAGGTGGTAGATCCCAAACCCTCGGCTTTTAATGTAATTGTTCACGGTGATGTTTGGCTGAATAATATAATGTTGAACAGGGCCACCAAGAGAGCTGTTCTGGTGAGTGGGATTGTATCTCATTAATGAGAGATATACCTCTAAACACTCAACTATTTCCAGCTGGACTTCCAGAACTGTTTCTGGGGCAGTCCTGCCATCGACCTGCACTTCTTCTTTCACACCAGTCTGCAGCCAGATTTGCTCCATTACCAGAAGGATGAGCTCCTGCACCACTACTTTGACGCGCTCACCGAAACTCTGGAGCTCTGTGGGTTCAATGGCTCCAAGCCCACTTTTGAGCAGTTGAAGGCGGAGTGGCAGCGATGTTTGTTTTACGGCTACTACTCCGTCGCCTGCGAGCTTCCCACCTGCTGTGCTTCGCCGGAGGCCAGTATTGGCTACAACGTCCTCAGCTTTCCTGATAAGGAGAAAATGCGGATCAGACGCCGCCTGCTCTTCAAAAATGAGCGAGTGCGACAAACTGTCAAAAACTGTCTGGTGCACTTTGACCAGCAGGGAATTCTGGAGACGCCTTAGATTTTCATCCTTAGAGAGTGTGCCTTTCCTTGTCCTTATGTGAATATAAAGATGATTTGTCCAAAGAACTTGTTTCTGTGTAATTGCTTAATTTTCTTAACCCTTTTAAGTATCCGAAAATCTAATTTAAATTTTGCGCCTCGTCATATTACAGCATAGCGCCTTCTAGCGGTGACTAACTTAGTAAAGTATTCGATCATTTTTATCGATCACAATAGTATCTTTGGTTAGCAAGGTTTCCTACCTTTTGAACAATGCTTTCCACCCCTCTTAGGACAGATTATAACAGTTGATGACGCATTTTTCCCATTTCTCAATATTTCTATGACCGTTTGTTTTTAATATTGTATTTTGTAATATTTAGGGTCGTACTAACGCGATAGGTTAAAATCCAGCTGCGCCGCACGGTCCTACCACCGAACCTCTATATAAGTGCGAAAACTTCTCTCAAGTTCGAATAATTTTTCGAAGTGTGTGAAGCGGACAGTTTGTGTTGTGTTCGACTGCTATAAGCGAAAGATAATTTTAAGTTAAAAGTTGAAAAACCCAATACAAATACAAAATGAGGGAAATCGTTCACATCCAAGCTGGTCAGTGCGGCAACCAAATCGGCGCCAAGGTGAGTTTTCCCACACAATTTTTTGGAATTTTCTTTCTTTTGCCGGGATTGTTCTCGAGTACAGTTGCCAAAATGGCGTCATTTTTGCACGGCAGCTGCCCATGTGGCAGAAATTTGTATTGAGGCCGCCGGCATTTTCACACACACACACACCCAGCTCAAATTATGTATACATATCTCGAAAAGTATGTATGCGTGCATGTTTGTCGAGTCCCGGCATCTGTGTTTATATGTTTGTCCGATTTCGAAAAGATGCTTTTATTTTGTAGTTTCATTCAAGCTTTTGAGTTCTAAACTTTTCTGCCACCGTTAGACACGCCCTGAATTAGTAGCAAGACCAAAACGAACCTTTTAGGGCCGTTGACTTTGGCCATATGTACATGTAATTATAGTTGGGTGTGTCTGCATTTACATCGAACTGTGTGTGTGCGTATGTGTGCGTGGTGAGTGCATGAGTCATTTCCCCTGCGGCAAAATACTTTCATAGTTTTCCTCCGGTTGTGAAAGCCATTTCACTGCACAGATGGTGAAGGGTACTTTTCTTACTTTTTACTCATACACCGACAACCGACAGACACGCAGAGTCATAAACACACTCGTACATGGCATTCGTGCAGCTGTGAGTGTGTAAGCGTCGGCCGGTTTTTGCCGCTATGCGTCTTCTAAAGAGAAAACATGACGTCATTTTAACCTAAAATGGCTGAACCGGTCGTCGTTGACCGGTTCGTAGAGTATAAGAGAGTTGCGCTACATACATAATTGGTATGTACTTTGTGCACATACAAAAATACATATATATCATGTGTATGTGTGTGTGCAGATGTTCTTCGTTCTATCGATTTTCATGCATTCCATCCACTCGATTTTTTGTATTTTGCACTACTCCAGCGCCGATCGGCTTTTATCTTATCTTACTGGCCTGAAAACATTTTCTATTTTTCGTTCATGACGCTATGCATAAATAAATGTTGGGCGCAGCACCTTTTCTGCTCGAACCAAAATTGCAATTTGCAACTCTCAGTTATTTGTATGGGGCGGCGAGCGAAGAGAGGCTGCAAAAGTGAGATGACCATATACAGAGGAATTTGCCATCTGTCTCTATCTGATTTTCTCTCATACCCACACACTCAAACTGCTCTCGCAGACTAGCACACAGGTAGAAGGGCGGTGCTGCACATGCGTGCAGATGGCGGAGGGATAACGGGACAGGGACAGCCGGCATGATGACGAATCCGCTGTGTCATCGCCTGTTTCTAGTCCTTGCCGGAAAATCGATGGCCATGTCCTGAGAATAGGCCGAAAACCACCACCGGAAACGCCTAAAAACCCCTAAGACCCGGAGCAGCTGCAACATAACAATTGTTGTGCCCAAGTATGGCTCTGTGTGTGTGCGAGCACCGTTGGCTTAAAAGGGAATATTTCTATATATAAAATCCGGTACCATTTCGTTTTTACGAGTGCCAACCACGCATTTACCCGTTCGTAGTACTTAACGTTCCCAATACCCGACTTATTTCAGCAAATTGTTTTATTTGTTTACGCGACATAAACAACGAGCAGAGCTGAGTTGAGCGCTAAACGCTAAACTTTGCTTCGGGCGGTGACGCAATGCCCTGAAAAACAGACGATTTATGCGCCAGATGGTCGGCGGTTGGAGCTCTCTAAGCTGCAGTTTAACCTCTGGCAACGCCAACGCCGACGCCTCTCTCCAAGTACCTCCACCTCCTCCTTCGTTTCCGTCTGTGCTGGAGAGTGGGCTGAGATCCAAGCCTCACCCGGTGATGTAAGCCATCGGAACAGGGGGTTTGGGGTGGTAAAAAGGTGGAGAGCTGGAGAGCCCGGCTCTGAGGTCGCCGGCTGTGCGTGGGGGCAGCAGACAGACACCTCGGCCCACGCCCGAAGATTCAAGAGAGATCGGAGCGCACCGGACCGGGCCGGGCCGACGGTGACAGCTGCGCCTCGAGATCTGAAACCGCAGCCAAAGCCCACGCCAGATGACGTTATCGTTGGTGGTGGCGGCGCACCAAAAATGGCAGCGGAATGAGTTATGTTAATCGGAGCTCGGCCCATACACAGAGTTTATGATGGCGGCCGCCGCCGACACACATAGGTGCTCGAGCATACATATACGCTATATAGCCGAGAGCCCAGCCTAGACTTGGGTACATACATAATTGAGGCCTGTGCTCTTCTCGTGCCTATTCATACCAATCAATAAAGATACACACTCTCCGGCTGGCTTTCCGAGCCAGAACTTTCCCGAGTCGAATTTTCTCTATGAATGGGCTCCATGTGTGGTTTTAAGAGCTCAAAACTCCAACTTTCTCTAAGCTTTAATTGAGACTTTTTGCCCCTTGAAGGTAATTACACACCAACAAAGGTTAAAGATTGTTTATATGAATGGAGTTATTAGGTGTAGATAAATTAACACGTCATCATATAGCTAAGGCCTTCAATCGAGATATATTGAGTTATTAGCTCTGAGATTTCTTTAATCGGTGTCTTAGAACTAATATAATAATAATATTAAGGCTGAATACAAATTTTATTACTTCATTACTAGAATTTTATTAAAAAAATTTGACAAAATATTGATTTTTCAACACGAAGTTATAACATTCTTTAAATATCTTACCAAAATGTATAAGAAATTGAATAGGAGCTTAATGTAAACCTAAATATCTCTTTCCATATTTCAACAATTAAGAAAGAAGTCTGGCAGATTTCTAAAAATGTAATAACAAATCGATTTTTCAAGCTGATTCATTTGGTAATAGTTGCTGAAGCTGAGGAAAACGACAGATGGCTTGGGACTGAATTAACAAACTTGTTTTCCATTCAATGAACTCTTTTATTGGACAATTGGTCCATTTTTGGAAATATTTAATTAGCTAAGCTGATGACTCATTGATGAATCATAAATCGATTTTCCAAGCTCGAACCTTTTTTAAATCCAACCCTTGTTTTCTCTACCTATTTTCAGTTCTGGGAGATTATCTCCGATGAGCATGGCATCGATGCCACCGGCGCTTACCATGGTGACAGCGACCTGCAGCTGGAGCGCATCAATGTGTACTACAATGAGGCGTCCGGCGGCAAGTACGTGCCCCGCGCGGTTCTTGTCGATCTGGAACCCGGCACCATGGACTCTGTGCGATCGGGACCTTTCGGCCAGATCTTCAGGCCCGATAACTTTGTGTTCGGCCAGTCGGGAGCCGGCAACAACTGGGCCAAGGGTCATTACACAGAGGGCGCCGAACTGGTGGACTCTGTCCTCGATGTTGTCCGCAAGGAGGCGGAATCCTGCGACTGCCTGCAAGGCTTCCAGCTCACACACTCGCTCGGCGGCGGTACCGGCTCCGGCATGGGAACCCTGCTGATTTCCAAGATCCGTGAGGAGTACCCCGACAGGATCATGAACACATACTCGGTGGTACCGTCGCCCAAGGTGTCTGACACCGTTGTGGAGCCCTACAACGCCACGCTGTCGGTGCACCAGCTGGTGGAGAACACGGACGAGACCTACTGCATCGACAACGAGGCTCTCTACGACATCTGCTTCCGTACTCTCAAGCTGACGACGCCCACATACGGTGATCTGAACCATCTCGTCTCGCTGACCATGTCCGGCGTCACCACCTGCCTTCGTTTCCCCGGTCAACTGAACGCTGATCTCCGCAAGCTCGCCGTCAACATGGTTCCCTTCCCACGTCTTCACTTCTTCATGCCCGGCTTCGCTCCCCTCACATCCCGCGGCTCCCAGCAGTACCGCGCCCTCACCGTGCCCGAGCTGACCCAGCAGATGTTCGATGCCAAGAACATGATGGCTGCCTGCGATCCTCGCCACGGTCGCTACCTTACCGTCGCCGCCATCTTCCGCGGACGCATGTCCATGAAGGAGGTCGACGAGCAGATGCTGAACATCCAAAACAAGAACAGCTCCTACTTCGTCGAATGGATCCCCAACAACGTGAAGACCGCCGTGTGCGATATCCCGCCCCGTGGCCTGAAGATGTCCGCCACCTTCATTGGCAACTCCACCGCCATCCAGGAGCTGTTCAAGCGCATCTCCGAGCAGTTCACCGCTATGTTCAGGCGCAAGGCTTTCTTGCATTGGTACACCGGCGAGGGCATGGACGAGATGGAGTTCACCGAGGCCGAGAGCAACATGAACGATCTGGTGTCCGAGTACCAGCAGTACCAGGAGGCCACCGCCGACGAGGACGCCGAATTCGAGGAAGAGCAAGAGGCTGAGGTCGACGAGAACTAAATTCATATTCTCGATCAATAATGTTTTGCGAAAAAATGAAATGCGAGAACAGATAATTCATTCAGTTGTAATATGTTTGTTCTTTTAACAACAACGTAATCAATAAAGTCGGATCCCATTTTGTTCACAAGTCTAAAACACACTTTGTATTTTCTGGGTTTTATGGTCGAGAAAAACCATACAGCGAAGAAATCATTCTTTTTGCTGGTAACGTTGTGATATGGTCATGTTTTGTTGATTATTATCAATTCACCGAATCGATCTATTTAAAGAATGTTATTTATTGGAAGACCTGCCTCAACTATCCGAGTATGCTGCAAAAATAAAAACAAATTGAATTCGCCCTTGAGAAGGAGGGCATTATTATCTTGGACGTAGGAAGTGGAAGTTTGCAGCCCACATACAATGTTATGTTATTTTTGTTTGGCTCCAAGATTATAAATGACCTTGTCTAGTGTTTGTTGTTAAATTGACAGCACTACAATTTCCCACACGTTTTTTTATTAAGATGTACTTTGTACGTTGTTAATTTCTGTCTTGCAAACATATGTCATTTATTATGAGTCACTATTCATAACCTTAATTCGATTGCGCAAAATAAATTAACCAATTAAATAAATCACAAGGCCGTGTGCTCTGTTATTATTATTTTCATAATAAAATTAGTTAATTACTTATTAAGAAACAATTTCGAATACCTTTATTATACAACTTTACATAGTTATATTTTTGTATGTTTATAGCTATGTTGAAAGTATGTTTAAAGAGTATGTGAAATATGCAAATTAAAATATAAGTCGAATTTTTGGCCAGTGTATTTCCAACCCGAACTCATTCGACTTGTAGTTTATGTTTTAACATATCTTAATCGGTAATCTCATTTTAAATTTTAGAGTTTTGAATCAGTTGTAGATTAAATATTTTTATAATTAAAGGCAACATGGCGTATACGTCATATATATAAGGTTGAAAAATCGGATAAGGTGAAAACTCCGATTAAAATGTGTTGCACTGCTTGGCAAGTGTATCCGCATTTCTGAGAATGCAGTGCAGAAAGATGTGTTGTCTTAAGAAAGCAGTTAAAAGCAGTCCATCGCCAACTATTTATGTGTGACCAGCTGCTGGGAGAGGTAAATCCACTTACCGATTTCAAAGAATAAACTTCGATGTATCGCCTTTTTTAAAAACATCGATAGAATTGATTGTGTCATCGATGTTTTCCCAGCTCTAAAGTAAGATAAAATAAAAATATTTTTGCGAGCATTATTAACTCTTGAAATAGCACCCTCGAATAGAACCCTCGATGTTAGCAATGGACGAGCAGCGCGGCGACAAAATCTATGGCGGATGCGAGGGCCCGGATGCAATGTACGTGAAGCTGATTTCCTCGGACGGCCATGAATTTGTTGTAAAACGGGAACACGCTCTCACCTCCGGCACAATCCGGGCGATGTTGTCGGGCCCGGGTCAGTTTGCCGAGAACGAGGCTAATGAAGTGCATTTCCGGGAGATTCCGTAAGTAAACACCCCGCTTCAGTGCCACCGGCGGTTGCTTGGCCTCCCGGGTAGCGCCAAGTCATCCGGCTGACCTATTGACCGGCGACAAATTCGCACATACATATGTATGTATATGCATACGTACGCACACATGTACATAGGTGTCGCCAGGCAATGCCCAAAGCTAAAGTGCAGGGATTACTGAGATCGTTGGAATCTACATATGTATGTATGTATTTAAGTCTCGGCTCTACATATGTATATAATGTAAACTTGAGAAATAAGGCTCTAAAATGCCTCACGATTTAATGATAATGATAATGAAATAAGCCCATTCCTTCAATTCATTCCTCTCTGAGAGTTAATTTTGTCCCTTGTGTGACGAACTGGTCATCTACTAACAAATGTTAAATAATTTAATGCGAATGTTTGTATTAATATGTAGTAACTTGTTAGTATACAAATTTTAACTTTGGTAGGGAAATTTAAAATGAATATTGTATAGAATTTCCCATTTCCTAGCGCTATACTTCTTACACTACCTGTACATGAACGCAGGCCTAGATAGCTTTGGCTAGGCGACAGTTTCCCTTAAAGCTGTCTGCTAATCTAGTAATTGCATAATCCCATTCATCAAAACACTATTTCCACCTACTAATCGTGTCAATTTTTTCAGATCCCACGTCTTACAAAAGGTCTGCATGTACTTCACTTATAAAGTGCGTTACACCAACAGTTCTACCGAAATACCCGAATTCCCGATCGCACCAGAGATCGCACTAGAACTTTTGATGGCGGCTAACTTCTTAGACTGCTAAATTAAATCATATTGGTTAATTTGAATTTACATACATTATTTACCATTAAACGAAGGGATAGCTAACCTGCTTAGCAATCTTCGCCTGTGTTAATTTGTAATGAAACGAAAAGATAGTCCCTGCGAAAAATAAATTTCTGTTGATTTCCTAAAAAAGTCATATTCGTAATACTCATTTTCCGAAAAAAACTGATTTTTTTATTTAATATTAAGAAGAGAGTGGCAAACTTTGCAGAATCTATTTAGAGTGCTTAGACCTGGCCCTGGCGGCATCTTTGTTGTTCAGCATGGCGAATCGCATTTGCTGGATTAGCCATTGGACACCCTCGCCGAGACCTTCACCAGATATTGCATTGCTCGAGCAGATGTGCCACGGTTTCTCTTTGATGTTCTCCAGTCTCAGAGCTGAAACGTTTAAGAGATGGGATGCGTCAAGACCTTTATTACTTTGAAACTATAAAATAGGAGAAAGTCATTAGCATTTAAAGACCACTAAATGTTTAATCAAATAAAGTATCGACCAAAAGGGAATTCCCAAAATCTTAAGAACCAAAATAAATAGCTGTGTATCACTTGGAAAGTAAGAAAAGTGTAAGCAATATCACACATGAACATCCTTTATAGTACCTGCTGCTATTTTCACACTGGATAAAGAATCCTCCATGTCCGATTTATTTCCATAGAAGAGAATTGGCACTATTCGGTTGCATAAATCTGGATGCTGCAGCACAAGATCTAGCTCATCCTTGACCACAACTGAAATGGAAACATTCAGCAATGGGAAAAGTACTGGAATGTTTGCCCAATACCAAATCTCATGCGGTCGCTGGAGTCGATGACGTATATAATTCCATGACAGTTCTTAAACTGGTGCTCCCAAAGGTTCCTGTACCGTGTGGCTCCCGACATATCGATTGCCTTGATGCTAACGCCAGCCATGCCTGTTCCAGGACAAAAAGTATGGTTCAAAATTATTGGAACTTACTTATTCCATACCGACTTACTGTAAAACTGTTCCACCATAAAGCCCACGGTGGGCACGACAATGGACGTCTGCTCACTAGACTTTTTAAAGTGATTGATTATCGAGGACTTGCCACTGTTGTTTAGGCCCAGCACCAGAATGGTCATTTTATCCTTTTTAATCTTTATCAAGTCGGCTAAATTGTGCAACATTCCCATTTTGGTATTGGACTGGCATCAGTTGTATTTTGTTTACGGCGAAATTTCTCAAGTGTTTGGCCCTGCAAAGGACTTTCGATTGCCATGGCAACGGCGTGTGGTGTTGACATCGATTTATTGAAACTTTCGGCCACCTTCAACTTTGGCTTCCGCTTCTGAAGCTCTCCCACACACACAATTTTTCAAGTTCACCTCACGCCTGACATTGAACATAGCTAAGTCTGAACACCTTAAACACTTCAAGCTTTACTTACAAAATACTGATATATTATATTATTAGCAACGAACATGCAAACATGATCGAAATCGCTGCCACTGTTAAAAATTAATTTGAAGCGAATGAATCTGAATGATATAAACGTAAAATAGATAAGAGCCAACAAATCATCTACATCAAGGGATGGGTTTTTGTGAGACATCAAACATTGTAGATAAAATTAGATCGGAATTTCCCTAAAAGTTGTAACATTTTACTGATGCTATCTGGTTGACTCATTCAAGAGCTGCGTATCAACTTACTAATACCAAGAAGCAACTAAAAACGTGTCCCAGAGATTAAGAAACCTCGGCTAACTTCGAACATTGACACACATTTGGAGTTACGCCCGCCTGGCTTGGTAAATACTGTTATCACATATAAGTTTTACGATTTGACACAAGCCAAGGTTTATTGTAGAATTCTTCTTAAAAAACATGGTTACGAGTAGAGCGTCTCTACTTCTTGCTGTTCAAGATGATGCCATCGTATTTCTGCTGGAACCATTTCATGGCATCCTCCTTCGTCAGGCGGTGAGGGAAGCCCACAGTGCCGGACTTGCGCTTCCTGTGGTTCACGTTGTAACCTGAAATCAAAGAACGACCCGTTAGTAATCATTAAAAAGTGACTGGAGGCGAGTGCTACTGTAGAAATTGTACCGTGTGGCTTTGAAAGGAGAACAAACAAATCCAGCTAAGCACATCTTCTTTTCTTTGTGCACATTTACTGAGCATCACAGCCTCGGTCGGCTGAGATACCTAATTAAGTGCACTGAGTGAAGGGGTCTCCAATGCAAGATGCTTACCTGGGCGGCCGAGAACGACGTAGAAGTCCAGACCATAGATACCGATGGAGGGATCGTACTTGATGCCCAGATCGATGTGTTCCTGGATGCCGAAACCGAAGTTGCCGGTGGAGGAGAAGTTGTCGCGACGCAGCTCGTACTCGCGCACCTTCAGGCCACGCTCAAGAATCTCCTCGGCCTTGGCGCCACGCACCGTGCAGTGCACAGCGATCTTCTCGTTACGACGGATTCCAAAGGAGCGCACTGTGTAGCGGGCCTTGGAGAACACGGGCTGCTGACCAGTCAGCTGCTCCAGCACCTGTATGAATATATATGGCGTTTAGTTAGCTTCCACCAGCCCGCCACGGGCAATCCAATTAGCCTACCTTGGCGGCACGGGTGAGCCTATCACCGGACTCGCCCACGCAGATGTTCAGGCACAGCTTGCGGATGTGCAGATCCCGCATAGGGTTCTTCGCCGGGTCCCGCTTAATCTTGGGTTCCTTCTTAGCAACGGCCTGAAACAATCAATGGATTTCGTCACTTGGGTGCCGGAAACACGCAAAATAACATTTTGGTCGGCATTTCGAACACTCGCACGCCGCATTCGCACTCAAACATTTCACAAAGGTAGTGGAATTATCGTCGATGCAAGCAGTTAGAAATCTCCAAAAATTTTCCGTAAACCTACCGCCATTATGGTTTTTAGAAAGAAAGAGAAAGAGCTAGAGCTGTCAAAAACATCACATCCAGTGTGTCCGTTTCCTAGACACGCAAAAATACCAGCATTATAATAGATTTCGACTGTTATAAACTGTCATAAAAAGGTTATAAAATGGGAAAAAGTGGCAGATAATATTGTATAAGATTAAATAAAAGGTCGATAACTTTGATGAATAGAGGTGGAAAAATCTAAATCTTAAGAAAAAGGTAATCATAAACGTGAAGTGACAAAAACGTAATCATCTAAGATAAGGGAAACCTATAGAGCCGAGTCAACGTTACCTGAAATACATTCTTATTAAACAGTTATAAAAAGGTAATCGAAAAGGTGAGAAACTTAGCTAACACTTTGACAGATCTAACGAACCTACCGATTTATAGTAAACCGACAGAGATGATAAAACTCCAAAATACGATCTACGACTCCAAAATATGAACATCATTTTCGAATAGATTTCAAAACGAGGATTGAAAGCAAGTAGAAATAGGAGGTTGGCGTTACCTGAAGTATAAATCGCAACATTTCAGGTCAGATCGGACGACTATATCATATATGTAGCTGGCATATGAACAAGCAGGAAATTAATAGATAAAAGATTATAAAGCTTTCAATTTTTAAAAGATTTTCATCTACTCTGAGATATGGTAAATTCGAATGATTTCAGAATTACGTTTTAAATTTTATACAAATACAACAGTAGTAAGCATAAAAAGTCCCAACAATATAGGCGCGAGATTGCTAATTACTGTCACCAGCCCTATTTTTAAAACTCAACCATTTCTGGACATGAATTAATTTTAATTTTTGAAAACCATTGAAGTTATTTCGCTCCATAATATACATCCATTAATAAACGAGCGATTATTGTTTATTTGAAGTAATATTTGAATAATATTTGAAATTACATTGATGCTTTTGTCAATTTCGAAACGTTAACTATTTTCTTTCTTAGCTTAATCGATGGATTTCATCTTGCAGAGGTGATTAACGGGTATCATTTTAACCTCGTCGTTTATTTTGCAGACTAGGACATCGCCCTCCTGCTTGGACAGCACTCTGCCGACGGACTCGCGCTCCTCACCGTAGATTACCTTGAACTCGTCGCCACTGTTTGGTGGCACTGGCGCTAGATGCTCACTGACAATGGACACACTGCGATCCTCCTGCCGCAAGAATACCGAGCACACTCCATTGGAAACTGTGCGGATAATGCCCGTTTGCCCAACGAGATCGGTGTCATCGTGGGTGTGGATACGAACTTCAATATCCGTAGTGCACCAGTCGCCCATTGAGGAGTCCAGGCTGGCTCCAGGAGTCTGGGGATTGTACGGAGACTGCGGTATGCCACCCGGAGTATTCGGCGAATAGGTCGATGGCGACGGAGTGTTCATGTAGCCAACAGGATAGGGCGATGGAGCAGGACTTGGGCTCGGATTGAAGGGGCTATAGCTCCTGTCTGATCCGTATAGAGTACCAGGTGTTTGAGGAGCAAACTGGGAAGTCATCTGATATCCAGGAGTACCTAGAAGATCCAAGGATTAGAGAGATTTTCAAGGTGAAGGCAATTAAAACTTTTACTTGGATTGTAGCCAGGGCTTGGGCTGGGCTCCTCAAGGGAGTAATCGAAATCGTTGTTCCTGGCTGGCGTAGTATTTGCTGTAGGATCCCAAGCTCCGTGACGTGGTGTCATGCTGCCATCGTGAGACGGTGTCATTGTACCATAAGGAGTACGAGTATCCGTATCCCAGTTGGGTGTTTGGCTTCCCACCAGCGGAGTCTTTGATCCGGCAGCAGTGTAGCTGGGCGTCTGGGCTCCATAGCCGGGTGTACGAGCCGGGGTGCGTCCATATGTCGATACACTGCCCTCCTTTCCGGGCACGCCCACAATGGCAATATGATTTCGGTCCACCGAAATCGTCTGGCATGAGGTGTGTAATTCCACGCGAGCTGTACTCTCGGTTGCGTCCTTAACAATACCCACTGCGCCCTTGTAGGGTCCTCCACTGATCTTGATGGTTTTACCCAAAATCTCGCGATCGCGGGTCACTCGGAACCCGCCCCTGCCGCCTCGCGCCCCACCTCGAGCTCCGCCCCGGCCACCGGAGGGATGCATAGGTGATTGAATGCGCGGCGACATGAATCCCAGGCCACCCAACGTGCCCGCATTATTCACATTTGTCTTGCTGCCTCCAGCCAACTGCAAGTGTCGCGTCTTGCAGACAAATATTCCGCCATTCTCCGTGTACATGCGGCAATGTAGAAAGGCGAGACTGCGATACAAGTGCTTGATTTCACCAGAACGCCCCTGAAGGAGAAAAGTCACTGCTAAGCGATATGCTACATACTGACACTTTGATGGAAATACTTACAGCATGGGGACCCTCCATAACCTTAACAATGTCGCGGCGGCGAATCTGATTCTGGTCTGCATCCAGGGCCACTGTATTACGGTTCTCCCTTCGCTTATGCAAAGCGGTTGGCTTGCACTCAATACACTTTCCATTCATGCCTAACACATGGAAGTTCTCGCGCTCCAGTCGCACAATGACGCCAACATTCTGGGAGCTATTTGATACAGAGATATAACAGCAAGCTTCACGATCATAAGAATAAATATAAACTTACTCAAGTTGCACTAGGTCTCCCCACTGAAACTGACCTAGACAGTCGACACCGGTGGCCACATCGGAACACAATTGCAAGTCCCTTGGCAAGACCTCCAGCTCATGATTAGTTAAATCCGACACCAGCACCACTCGTTGGGGCTCAACGCGAATGATGAGACCAGTTTCGCCCTCATAACGACCAGCCAACACCCTGGCGTGATCTCCTGTCTTGAAGTACTTCCGCAATTCACTGGCTTTGAAGATCAAGGGATCCTGGAACATAAAATACTTGTAGTACTTCATCAAAGTTGTAAATTGGTAAGCCAAACCTTAAGATCCTGATGTTTGGGCATGACCGTAATCATAGTGCCGTCTATAGCCACAATCTTGGCCTGCAAGTTCTCCAAGTCGCCCACGCAAACTTCAACGTTGTCACCCATTGAGAAGGAATGGGTTGAAGTGGGATCATCTTTAATGCTGCCGATAATTTCCAAATTGACCTCTGTGAGAAAAAGGGCATGTCTGCATTAATACAAAGTCAAGGGATCGCATAGAATATCCGCTTACCCTCTGGAGATTCCTCAAAGCGTTCTAGCTCTGCTAGAGTGGGCTTTACACCATCGGAGAGAATGGCTGACATGGTAAAGTTTTTGTAGAGGAAGCCCTTCCGAGAATATCGGTTGCCCTCAAATAACAAGAAGTCGCCATCGGAGTGGACTTCTCCTCCGATTGCCCTAAGGATTAAATGGTTCACAGTCGTAATAAAATTTGATAGGCTTTGTAAGGAGGGATGTAGATTGTTTACCTCACGGCTTCCGGGTCGAATGGTTTTGCTGGAGGTCGACGTTTCTTCTTGCGCTTGCTATCGTCACTCTCCTAGAAATTTTCAGTTTATATTCATTCCTGATTCTTGATAAGCTTTTCCATACCGTTGCTGTTGTCCTCAATGCTCCACGCATTCTAGTGTAATCGATGCGTGGTAGAAGCTTTAGATGCACTTGATTTTGGGCCAAATCAACATAGTCCACCTGTGCAATGTCATCCTTGTAGAGACCGCGCTTTAGGCGCACCCATTGCTTGACCTTGAGGCCAACCTGCTCCTTGACCACCTTCAGAACGTCAGTCATTTCCTTGATGGGCACCATCTCCTGCTTCCATTTGCCCATCCGAAGATTGCCCACATTGTCAATGGCCGTTTTGACATGGGTCTGCTTGTAGGCCTCCAGATAAATATAACCCTTGACACCCTCGGGCGCAATAATCGATTTGATTTGCAGCGGATCATCCGTGTTCAAGTAGGTTAAGAACTTTCTCATCAGCAGCAAGGCCGTGGCTTTCTCCTCTCCAATCCGACACTTCACCATCCACAAATTTGGATCCCTGTAAACACGGGGAATTTAATAACGTTCGCGGGATGCAGTTTGTAAGCTTACTTAATGCCCGGCAATAGTGTTTGCTGGGTGATTTCGTCCGACATCTCCTCCCCGCCATCGCCAAAGTGTCGCTTTGCTATAGACTCGTCAGCGTATTTTTTTCGGAGATACTCTTCAATTTCATCCTCCTTTTGTGTGCTGAATTGAAAGAATTTATAAGATGAGGTATTATTTTTTTACAAAAAGATGCATTTACTTACTCCCAGAGGTTTGTGCCTCTTCGTCGGATTTCTATATCCCTAGCCGTGGGCCCCAGTTCGTCAATCTCGTTACCGACAATGCCAATCTCGTTGGCACCCTCTTCCCACTCGTCGTCCTCGTCCACCTTTTGGCAAATAGAAAATAAACGAGTCAGAATTGAATAAATGTGTATTAGCGTAACGTGCACCCACCTCATCGTCCACTTCGGCCTCGTCTATGATAAAGCCACCAAATCGCTCCTTCTTCTTCTTTTTCCTCGGGTGATCCTCATTCTCCTCCTCTTCGTACTCCTCGGAATCAATGTCCTCGCCTGGTGGCTCTTCTTCCTCCTCTCCAGACTCGTCGCTCTTGCGACGGTTTCCACGTTGCGGTGACTCCGATCCCGAGCGAGAATGACCCGACTGGGAGCGGGATCTGGACCGGGAAGGGGATCTGGAGGCCGACCTGGATCGCGATCGCGAACGGAAGCCCGATTTTGATCTAACGCTGCGCTGCGACCTCTGGGACTTGTTGGATATAGAGCCATCCTCGGAGCCACTGTCCGACATATTGCTTACTTCAGAGTCCGACATTTCAGCACCCGAAATCTGTAAACGTGTGCGGGGAAAATGCGAATAAAAGGTTACTTTAGCCAAATTCTTCTAATGCAAGAGAACTCCTATGCATTTAATAGTAACAGCGTTGTTTAGGCAAGGTATAAACTTACTACTTCCTCTTTGTTTAATTGGAATTGGCTACGAAATTATGGAATGAAATTTTTTCAACTCTGTACCACGCCAGATGTGGCAGTCTTTGACTTCGATGAAAATACCTTTGACAACACATGGCCACACTGTTGCGCAGCCTCACAACATACGGTGTGTGGACGAGTCAAGTATTTAGGTACAAATGTACCTAAGATACATATGAGGTGGTATATTTCACGTCAAAGAACTCGGTCACACTGGCTACTGCGGAGAAATAAGTAATCGCCTTTTTAACAAAATAGCAAATTATTGGCTTGCTGAAGCCCGTTACACCCCCAATTCGCTCACTTGATTCCGTGATGCCACGAACGAGTCGCAATACCAATCGGTTTTCTCAGAAATTAATTTAATAACAGTATCAACCCCTCACATCTGGCGCAGACTTATGTATGTATGTATAAACAGATGCATGCACATACAGGCGTGCGTGTGTGTGTGTACTACATACTGTGTATTTCCATAAACCGAGAGTTTGGCAATAACGAATATCTCGCTTTCCCGACGACCACGACCAGATTAAAGAATTCGGTTATATATCGATCGCGATCGACGACAGTCTAGCTCCGCTGGCGTCACAAGAGAGTGTGGGAGAGAGTAGAGGTGTTTCGCTTTGCGGCAGTAAGGTGTGGTTCCGATTCCAGCCACACAACATAAACGTAACGGGGTGGGAAAGTCTCTCTCTGCGCTTCCACCTGTGAAGATTCTGGCGACATTTGCAGGACTCGTGGCCAGCTATTGAGTGATGCAATCGATATCAGTGACGCGGTGCCTAACATATGCCCATATATCCGCTTGTGGTGTCATCGCAGGTTGAAGAGTTTATCCGGAATCCCTGCGCCCTGTGCGGTAACTGTGGACCATGAACACTGCGGAAGCCAGCGGCAGCCACAACAGTCTACCGCCGCCCACCCAATATGAGTGTAAGTTGGTGGCTCACCTACGAGCTGTGCGTATCGTGAGATAACCATGTCGACTTTCCTAGTGCCCCTCGAGGAATATGTTATCCACGTGTATATGCCGAACAAGAGCTACAAGGCTGTTGGCTTCAACGTCAAGGAGACCGTTTTCCATGTGATCCGGAAGACCGTCGAGGATCTGGGCAGGGATGGACAGCAGCAGCCCAGCATCCAGCGGTATGCCTGTCGCATGCTCAACATGATCACTAAGGAGGTGATCTGGCTGGCCAGGAGCACATCGATGCAGAAGGTATTAAGCCATATCCTGACGCCCGGCTGCTCGAACGTGGACTGTCCCAACAGCCAGGCGGAGCTGGATGAGGGCATGCTGCAGCATCAGGAGCACGGCCGCCGGATCACCGCCAACAGGGTATGGCGCGTGGAGCTGAGGGTGCGCTACGTGCCGAACAGTATTCAGGACCTTTTCGACGAGGACAAGGCCACTTGCTTCTACTACTTCAACCAGGTAACTAGCTCAGACTTAATGAGATTTAAACACCTTAAAACCCGTAACCATTCTTGTTTCCAAGGTAAAAGAAGATTTCATTCAGGCCAATGTTACTTCGATCGACACTGAGGTGGCAGTGCAGCTGTGCTGTTTGGGTATTCGGCATTACTTCAAGAACATCACGGTGAAGGCGCCGGACAAGAAGCAGCACATCGACTATATTGAGAAGGAGATCGGATTTAAAAGTTTTCTCCCGCAATCTGTGATAGCCACATCAAAGCCAAAGAATCTTAAGAAAATGATCCAAGTCGGTTACAAGAAGGTCTACAATTACAACGACATCGAGTACCTGACCCGGTATGCATCCCCACATGTCGTGTGCTGAGCAGATTGTATTACAATCCCCCATGTCTTCCAGGTTCTTCGATCTTTTGAAAAATATTTATTTAACAAACTTCGAGCAGTTCTCGGTAACCCTGAGCTCGGCATGGAATATTTCTGGAATCCTACACGTCGGTCCCCACATTGGTAATTTCGTTTTTCCCAGAAAAAAAAAAGTATTTCACAATTTAATTTGATATTTGAATTTTTCTTTGATATTTGTAGGAATCTCTTACCAAACTCATCCGCAAGCAAGCTTAACGAACGTAGCTCAGTTTAAGGATGTCGTTGCTATAAAAACGTGCACTCTACCAAAGGAAAAGCTGCCCAAGTCTGGCGAAAATGCCACAGAATCAGATGTCAATTGCAATTGTCAGAAGATCAAGACTCAGATCAAAATCTCTGCCTCCAACAATGTCGAAGATCTGGTTATAACATGCAATGGCATTAATGTGAGTATCAACGCCATATTTCTTGTTTTTAACTGCTCTGTATATATATGTTGCATTTTCAGACTGCTGAAAGTATCGCCGATCTCATTGACGGCTACTGCAGATTGCTTTCAAAAGACCTAGAGTTTACGGTGTGGCAGCGAGAGATCAATGCTTCCAGTGATGATAGCGGAAAGGCATCGCCCAACGATACGACACTGCTGGAGTCGAACAAATCGACGACTTCGGGTCAGGGAAAGCCAATGTTGACGGACGATTACGCTGAGATTGGTTTGATGGAGGGCGAGGGCGATTATTCAACGCCCACCGTTCGAAACTACGAGTTGGACCGAGCCCATATTATACCGAGTGCCAAGATTGGTGTGGGACAGTTTGGAGATGTTTATGTGGGCACATATACTCTACCAAAGTCCGCTGCTAAAGTAAAGCACTTGTTGGGCAATGGGAAAGATAGTAATAGCGACCAAAGACCAGACGTCATTCAAGTGGCAATTAAGACATGTAAAGCCAACGATGATCCCGAGAAAACGGAAAACTTTTTGGCCGAAGCTTGTACGTAATATAATCTTCTCTTCTTATATATTCTATACATAAATTCTATATATAATCTTGTCAAATTTTACAGATATCATGCAGAAATTCGATCACCCGCATATTATTCGCTTAATAGGCATTTGTAGCGTAATGCCCATTTGGATAGTCATGGAGCTGGCCAAACTTGGTGAACTGCGAGCATATTTAAAGACAAATAGCGAAAGGTGAGACGAATTTCTTACTTCCTGTGAAGTTGCTATATCAAACACTGCTCTTAATATTCAGATTAAGCCACGGAACTCTGCTGAAGTATTGTTACCAACTATCAACGGCCCTAAGTTACTTGGAGTCGAAAAAATTCGTTCATCGGGACATAGCGGCGCGTAACGTACTTGTCAGCTCGCCAACTTGTGTCAAGGTTTGTGCTTCTAAGAGTATTTAGTTGCCTTTATGGTTTTAATGCGTCTCTAATTTTACAGTTGGCCGATTTTGGATTATCTCGCTGGGTTTCCGATCAATCGTATTATCACTCAACGCCCACAGGTGAGAGGTTTGCTATTTAAGCTCGAAAATTTCAAAACTTAAGACTTTTGTCTGCTTTGCAGTTGCTTTACCCATTAAATGGATGTCTCCGGAGTCTATAAACTTTAGAAGATTCACCACGGCCAGTGATGTATGGATGTTCGGTGAGTTAGAGAATGAATATGAATTTATGAGACTTTTTCTTACTTATCAATATATTATTTAGGTGTCTGTATTTGGGAAATACTCATGCTTGGCGTGAAACCGTTCCAAGGTGTAAAGAACAGCGATGTAATCTCAAAGCTAGACAACGGTGAGCGCTTGCCATTGCCTCCGAACTGTCCGCCAAGACTATACTCGCTTATGTCGCAATGCTGGGCTTATGAGCCCCTAAAAAGACCCAATTTCAAGCGGATCAAGGAGATTCTGCAGTAAGTACACAGATGATTGGTCGTTGTCACCGAAATTAATAAGCTAATTTTTATTCCTTAGTGAAATTCTAATTGAAGATAGCATAAGTTCGTCGGAGACTCTGAAGCGGGAGCACCGACGAGTGGCTACCATGTCCTGGGTGGGCAGTGAGGATATGGACATTCCGCCACTGAAGCCATCCAGAGCGATGCTAGATTCTGGTAAACAAACCGCAGCCTGATAATAAAGTTCCGTGTAATACCATTCTCTTAAATTTATTGCAGATATTACGGGCTTGATGCCAAAAATGGATGAAACAACGTCGATACCTCAGACCTACATCATTGCACAAAATCCGGCGGTGCTGGCCAAGCTGATGATGGAGAACCAGAAACGGGGAATCAATCCGGCCGCCTACACCACACCAGCTTCGGTATTTAATACTCTAGCCGTAGGATTAGACGACACCAAATCGAATGTTTCGCTTAAGACTTCCAAGCTTCCGGCAGCAGATATGCTGAAGCTTGACCCCATTGCAGAATCTGAAAGGCTACAAAAGTCCCAATGCAGTGCCAGTCAGATGGCCAATCCTCTAACCGCTTTAGCTAACCCTCTCGATCCCCTCAGTCCCCACCCGCACCAGGCTCAGGCGGCTGGTATGTTCACGGGTAGTTTGCCCTCAAAGAGTAGTTTCGTCCTTTGTCCACCACCCTACAGCACCGAGGATCAAATGCAAGCCGCCGACAATATGACTAACCCGGCCGTGTCAAAGGTTACAGCTACAGGCTATAGCCTCTATGGCAGCCTGGAGAGGCACCAACCGGTGCTAGCAAAGCCCATGCCCTCGAAAGGTGGCAGCTTGGAGCGCCACCAATCGTTGATGTCGGCTCAAAATCTAGTCTTCTACAACACAAAGCCGCCGCCGCCGCACTTCCCCAATACGGCTGAGCGCTCGAGGAGCATGGAGCGGAACACGTACTTCCACGCCTACCGCCAGCAAATGAAAACATCTATGGAATGCGATGCTCTGCCCGAGGAAATCTACGATTTCGGTGGAGTTGGCCTAAAGACCTGCGTGTCTGCCAAGCAGCAGCAGCAGCAAGCTAAGTGCAGTCCCCCGATGATGAATATGATGCTCCCTCCCCCAGTGGAGCTTGGCCACCTACAAGCCCCAGGGGATTTTATACAGGGAATGCAGCCAACTGTACCAACAGACTCCTTCGGTATTATATCGCCACACAACTATGAAGAGAGCCTGCGAAATCAGCGGGAATGGGAGCGACAGTGGATGCTCTCGGGGGCCCAGAATGTTGTTGCAATGGGACCCAATATTTCCGATGGAGCTGTTTGCATGGCTACCTTGCAGGCCGAGGCTATGGGAAATCAGGTTTGGCCCTTCATTGGACAAGTTACAAGCAGCCAAGAGTTGGCGTTATTATTTCCATAATTTCGTTGCCCCTTATTTTATGTTATAT
Organism: Drosophila pectinifera; assembly: GCA_008042775.1. Taxonomy (NCBI): domain Eukaryota; kingdom Metazoa; phylum Arthropoda; class Insecta; order Diptera; family Drosophilidae; genus Drosophila; species Drosophila pectinifera. The sequence continues at coordinate 73,655 of VNKC01001179.1, read as the reverse complement.
TTGTTTGTATTTTAGTGGATTTTTATGTTATATTTGATTTAATTTCGAATGTTTGTCTTGGCCACATTACTTAGAGACTATTTTCCTTTGCATTTCCAGGCCAAACACAATGTTTTGGGCGAAAAGCTGCGACAACAGAGGAAGGATAGCAATAGTGACAGCGAATGGTTAACTCAAGAAGAAGTAAGTAACATTATTTACCAGAGAACAATTCGCTGGATAAATAAAAGTGTTGCCCCAAACTCACTTAACTTCTTCCCAACTTTTCAGAGGCGGCGATCCACCTCGATACCCCATGGATCCCTCAACGACCATCATCAGCAAATGTTCAAGCTGGACTTTATGTCTGCCGGACCTTCTAGTTTACCCGACTCCAGCTCCAACTCCAACTCACGGCCAATGACGCCGAATGCTAACCTTCTTTCGCTAAAGTCCAACAACTCTTCGGCGGATCACTTGTCTAGCTTGGCGACGGTGAACGATGAGCAGCAGGCGGGTTCGAATGCCAGAAACTTTGGAGGTGCAATGGTTTCCAGTCGCCCACTGAATCGTGCAGATGACGAAGTCTATTGCGCCACCACTTTGGTGGTGAAATCAATAATGGTGCTGTCTCAAGGTGTGGAAAAGGCCAATACCGAGGGTTATTTGGAGCTGGTCAAGAATGTGGGCGTCAAGTTGAGAAACCTGTTGACATCGGTTGACAAAATATCCGTGCTATTCCCAGCACAGGCCCTCAAGTAAGCAATTCTGTCATTAATATTGATTAACTAATGTTGATTGACGTGTTTCATTTATCAGGGAAGTGCAAATGGCTCATCAAGTGCTCTCCAAAGATATGCATGAACTTGTCTCAGCCATGCGTTTGGCTCAGCAATACAGCGATACTACCCTGGATTGTGAATATCGGAAGTAGGTTCACCAAGTGTTGAATGTGTAACAGACAGAGTCCATGAACTAATGGTGTTTTATATTTATTACAGGAGTATGCTATCTGCTGCCCACGTATTGGCAATGGACGCGAAGAACCTGTTCGATGTCGTCGATTCGATACGCCAGCGTTATCAGCACGTATTTCCCCCGCCAATTGTCACAAAGGACTCGACCACCACCAGTTCATCTAGCTTCGAGTCAACCTCGACGACGACGACCATTAATGATTTTGGTGGACATCTGAAGTCGAGCACTTCTGGGGATCTTCTGCAAAATTCGGGAATCTACGACAATGATTTGCATCAAAGCTTCAGCTCCCAGTTGCAATTGCAGAATGCAGCCTCTGGTGGAAGTGGCGTTGGCGACCTGTCTGGTGGCGGTGGGGCCAGCTTACAGAGAGTCATGAGTATTGGCTTGGACGACAATGCAAGGGCGACGAATGAGCCCCTGCGAATTGTCGAGGAGGCACTAAACAGCCCGGGTGAACACATGTATTGCAACACGTCCGCCTTGCATGGCCACGCGTAACTCTTTCAGTGTCTGCGCATATAGATATTAACCTAATGATTAAACTATTGTACATACCTAAAATATAAATATGTATATCAGTCGAACTATTCAGCGGATAATTCGCTTATCTCTACGTACGGAGTATATATGGCTTCGAAGATACTTACTCAAAGTTTGACGAGACCCCCAACTCGGCCGGCCGCATTCTCACATCGTCATGTAGTCAAAATAATTTAAGAAGCAAAGACACGTTTTTGAATGAAAATAGAAGCTGGCTAGTAATAATATTTATAGATAACTGACCCCCAAATCTAATACAACTAAAACTGTAATTCATCATAATGTTGGGTGTATTTTAAGACATTTATATTGTGATTTATATATTCTACCAATACACAAGCTTTACTCCGAGCTAATTATTTTGGTGCCAGGTTCTCGATCACAACAACAACAAATAAATTGAATTACTAAACAAAAAAGGCGGTGTTATATGCTTTTGCTTTTTTTTTTTAATTACAGGTTATTTAAGCACATGTGAGACAACCCACTCTGACCTACTAAAATTATTATTATTATTATTACTGCTAATAAAACCAGAATGAGGTTCCATCAGTTCCTAAGGGAACTGAAACCTCTGGTGCTCGTCTTCTTATATTTTTATACTAAACCCCAAAAGCAAAACATCTTCAGAGACAAAATCGAGTGTGGAATCCTTTAATAAGTTAACATTGCCTCAAGATACAATTCCTTTTACAAGTTTAAATGTAATAAATCCCCTGTATGGGATAACTGGATTATTTAGCCGAGTCAACAAGTCATTAAATTCGATGAACATCACTTAAGTCGGCAAATATTTATAAATACAACGAAGTGGTTATAAACTTATGCGGAAGTACCCATTGTTTTGTACTTTGTAATGCTAAAAAATTGGAGATTTGGATAAAAGAGATTTCTTGTCAATGTGGGTTTGTTCGATTTGATTGGCTAACTTAAGTGTCAAGAGAAACGATTATTAAGAATATATTGTACGCTCTATCCATTCCTCCAGTGTAAACGTGGCCGTTTCATTTTTCTCAGTGTCCTGCTCCTTGAAGATTTCTGTGGAGAATAGATTTTTTAGTTATCATAAATTTATGCTTAAAGATCTTTGTGTATTACCAATATATGTCTTAATCTTAACCGCGCACATGATGAAATCATCAAAGGCAATCTTTCCATCTCGCGAGCCATAACGATGGCCCAAGGCATTGAGGACGCGGTTGTTTAGATGGTAGCCAGCTGAGTTAAGAGCTTCGCGCAGCTGAAATCCTGACACTCGTCCCGAGTTTTCGGTGTCGTAAACCTTGAAGATGGCCTTCCACTTGGCGATTTCCGACAGCAACACCTCGAACTCTTCGAATCCCAGCTTGCCGGACTTATCGGCGTCCAGCATGGCCACCATGGAGCGGCAAACGTCCTTGGAGAATCCATGGGTTTCATCCACAATTGCTGTAATATGTGGGTAATAATTAATACTTATATTATTATATTTTCGCTATATTACCATGGGCTGCTACAGGTCCTCCATCCGCAGGGTTATCCCCCATTAGCCTCTTGTTCGACTGATCATTCATTCCCATTTGATCCTCGAAGGGCGTGCCCTTTAAGAATGGTCCACAGATCAAAGAAAGCAGGCCACAGGCGCCGGCACCATCTTCCCCAGGACCTGCAGCCTGGGTCTCAAATGCGTTATTGGGGGAGAAACGGTTGAAAACAACCGGTTTTGGCAAATCTATAAAGTAAATAATATAAATAACCATTTATCAACGAATAGGTGGAGCCATGCCTTACCATCTCTCATCGAATGGTCCAGTATACGCTTCAGTTCCATCCAGTCCACCTCCATGTCCTTGCCGGCAATGCTATCGAACAGGCGTCGCAAACTCTCCTTCTGCGGATCCAAGGGCTTTGGCGTCGGAAATCCAGGTGTTATCTTCAAAACGAAATACCTAATTAAGCGATCCTGTTTGCCAAGGTGTACTTACCGTATCGGCCTTGCCGCCGTAACCCACATGATCATCATTCTCTCTAAATGAAAGTGGAAAGTGAGAAGCGAAATGATTGATGAATAATGTGCGAATTTTTTACTACAACCATTCAAGCACTATAATGGCTTCATTTGTACACTACACAAAAGGATATCAATGAATATTTAAAACAAAGATTTGACGAATGAACTAAGTTGTTGTGGGGTTGGCCATTTTCAAAATATAATACGTTGTTGTGGGTATTTCCTTTATTGTTACTTTAGAATAGTTTATATATAGTTACACGGGGGAAAATACATTTAAGCAAGGGTTTAGAATAGATTGGTAAAATAAGCTGACTTGGTATTGATCTGTATAATATCTAACCGCTTATTTAGAACCTGTTGAGATACAAATTAATTTACTGGGGAACATATTCGAATATGTTAATACTTTCCATTTCCGGCTCAGTTCTGCCAAGATAACACAGACAACGGACAAAGCTTCCAACAACTTGAGCAAATGTTTAATAGACTTTAAGGAGAATACTGTACGCGTTAGATTAAAAGAAAATATTCAGGAGCATGCACTTTTCTGTCGCTTAACCTTTGGGGAATGTGTTTGTGGGGTAAAGATTCAACAAACAAATTTAATTAAACAATTTCTAGCGCTAAAATTAGAAATATATGCTGTAGTAACATACCCACATATTGCACTTTAGAAGCTTTTGAGTATTTGAAACCCGAACGAACGAATTATGTCTAATATACAAACTCATTAGTGTCATAGTCTACATTTACGTACTCCATGTTGTTTTGGGTTTCGGAGAATACTCGAATGATGAACTCGCCCTCCTCGTTTGGATCGAAGGTAGAGGGCACAATCAGGTAATGTCCAGGAGGCAACTTAAAGCGGGCGCATACCTGTAATCAAATCCAGGTTACCCGTTGTGTAATGGTCATGTCAAAAAGATATAAACGTACTTCTCGAGTGTTGATGAAGTGGGGCGAACGTCCCACCGAGGACTTATACCTGAAGAAGTTCAGGCCCTGCGGACGGGTCTCCAGTTCGCGATCGGTGAGACTGTAAATGGCGAAGCCAATAGTCAAGCACTCCATACCCATATTCCGCTTCGATCTGCGATTTTTCTGCATCAGGGCCACAATGACCGTGCACTGGCCGTCCTCATCTTCCTCGTCGGGGTCCGCCAGCGTGATGATATACTGGGGATTGTGCCAGAAAGTGTCCAGGAAGTTGCGGCAACCGCCGGCAGTGACGCCGGGTGTCCATTCGCCCTCGTACATGGACATCTCCCACTTCCTCTTGCCGCTATTCTGCTGATCCTCCGTCAGCGAGTCTGGCGACAAATTGCAAATCTGGAAAGGTCCATGTTAGTTATGTTCTTATGGTTATTGCGTTTAATGTCCCACCTCCACTCGATCAAAATGACTGAGGAAGTCCTGGAATGACATCCAGAACTCGCCATCCCTATCGAAAGTGAGTCCAATCTCATTCTTTTGATCTTCGGGTATATATCGCCATTCGGGCGAGCTGTCGCTCCAAGGCCCATTCCACTCGGCTTCATTGCCCCAAGGATTACGCATTCGTATCATAGGAATCTTTCCTTGGCGATTCGGCGTGACGATGTCAATAAGGCAGACCTGTATATTTATATATTAGTTATATGTCTTAATGAAAATGGAGGACTACTTACCTTGGTAATGGAATAAGCATGGCCGCGTATCAAGCCTTGGGGAGTTTCGGCCTCCAGAACATTGGGATCCGGTTCGATAGAGCAGCCCATCATGGAGTTGCGATCTGAGGCCTTTTGTAGGATACTGAAGAGATTGCCGGGGGCTTCCTTAAGATCGTACCACTCGCTAACGCCGCCAGTGAAATCCTCCATGGCCTCACACGTGCTGCCGCCCTTGAGGGCTTCGTAGGATCCGTGCAGTCTGTAAGTAGTATATAGATATTTATAAGAGCAGTAAATCAATGAAACTAGTTGTGAAGTCGCACTTGGCATAAGCTTTCTCCAACAGGGCACTCCAGAATTCATTTTTCTCCGTCGAATGCATGTACATCAGCTCTCCATTGTAGGTGGGCAAGCGGTCATCAACTATCACATCCACCCATTTTCCTTTTAGATAGAAGCAAAGTCATTAGAAGCTAATTTGGTAACAGTGTTTAATTTAGAATTACCATACTGCCAGAAGCGGAAGTGGAAGATTCCAGCGTAATTCTCCTCGAAGCTCTGTTCTGGCGGGATAACGCGGAAGAACAAGTTCGATTCCTGGGTCAAGTTGGCCGTGGCAGCCAGGAGCCAGCAATCTCCCAGCTCTCCCTGCTGGACATCGAAGCGAGAGTAGCCCTCCACGAAAAATTGCGGATTCTCAGCGATTTCCTTGGTTAATATAACCAGCATTAATCGACAATAAGTTTAGCTAATATTTATGACTTACATGAGGTCTCAGCCATTCGATGTGCCGATCTGGCCGCCGGGAGAACTGGAGAGACTCGTTCGAGGCCGGGAAAAGAGGATCCTCGAAGAGCGATCCGCTGGCAACGCAGCTATTCAAAATTGTCTCGTAGTCCTGCACTTCGGAATAGGGTCCCAGGTTCGAGCTCTTTTCTCCCAGCTAAAAAAGTGCTTGGCATTAGTTATTGAACACAATCTTCGACAATATGTTATAATAGCTGTATGTACAGAGTGTATTTGAGTAATGGATTTAACAAGAGGTTGGTTGCTTTGTACACTTTGCCACAAAAAGAAAAACAAGGACAACACAGAACGACACTTTGGCAGCACATTATCCTTCTGGCGGAACTGTGTCAATGCCATAACGATGACAGCAGCAAGTACTTACGTTCCCATAGTACAACGTTTGAGAAGATTTGGAGGATTGCAATGGTTGCTAATGTTTAAATGAATTTGTATTGGGTTAACATGCAAATGGAGCTCAATGAATCGTATAAATGTAAGTTTCCCAGCCCTGTATATGTAGATCGGATGATAACCCTTGGGTTCTACTTACCACTCGCATGTTCTTGATGCTCGGCAGCACTCTCTTGGTGTCGGCTTCCTTCTTGATGAATATCTCATTGATCACCGACCCGACCACATCCTTTGCAGCTCCCATGGCAGCCTCGCCGGCCGCGTTCAGGAACTCCTGACCCGCTTGCCTCAAGAATCCCCTCAAGTCGTCCATGGCTTAGGTATCTAAAATTAGAGGTGCCGCCGGAGATTAAAAAGCAATCTATATACATTTGTTGATATCTAGTTAGCCATATTGATATCTAGTTAGCAAAGTCCAAACAGTATATCGTCCATATTTACTTATGGGCCTCACAGAGGAATTAAAAACACACCCCGAGGCATAAATATGGGGTTAAGCGAGTATTAGGGAAGCGTTAACAGTCCCAACGTGACTCTTGAGTTAAATTAAATTACTTAAATTCACGCAACGAGCATTAGGTTTATTCATACAGAATTATACTTTGGAGACTATGAATTCCTCGGTTCGCACCCAAATATAATTCAAGCGCATATGTCTTCCATATATATGTATATATTTACTACATATATATGCTACATTGTGTGACATCATTCAGAAGCATGAGATTCTCTAGTGACTCAAAGGGTGTGCGCCATTCGGGAGATTTAGCCACATTCCCATACCCAGATCCCATTTTCCGCCGTGACATTGGCATTGAGAGTCCGGAACTACTATATACTATATAGGGTATTATATCGTAAAGTGGCATTTAATTGGAGCAATATGCTAGGGTCCCCCATCTGCCAGATACGGATGGGTGTTTGGCCGCCTGGTATATTGAATCATTGGTAATTATAATGCGAAACGCAAACTGGTTTGGTAATTAATGCGTTCTTTAAGTCTGGCTCACTCCCGTGACTAGCAAGTATGCGCTAGTATGGGCACTTGGATGCCCAGCATATCGAATAAAATCACTTGTAAAATATATATTTTCTTATTTCCTAATGGACCTTGATTGTCGTCCGAGAGAGAGCGATATTCGAATCACGCACTTTCACTCCCCGAAAATCACAACAGCAGCGGAACGATGCGGATGGTTCGATACCTTCACAACAGCAAGATATTTACTCACTAAACAAATATTTATAACTGTATCTGGATCCGAACACCTGACTGCCGGTACTTGTTATCGAATACTCAGTGCTGTCGCTGTAGATACTTTCTAGATATTCTAGCTATGTTAATTCCACAACGACAGAAATGGCTTTGAAACTGAAATCTATTAAATCTGATTTCACAAGACTACTCATTTAAAAATATTAATTGAATACTACGATTTAAAAAAATATTTTTTAATATATTGAGATTATTGTAGAGCACGATAAAAGTTTTAAAAAACAACGATTAAGGATTAAATGTCAAGCGGCTTGGTTTGAATTCTATTTGGTACGTGCCCTAGAATTTATTATTTTTATCAACTATTTATTAATTTAAAAAAATGTAATCGATCATGAACTCGATTTTGAAGGCCTTACCTGGCAGTAAGTAGTTACCGAGTGGCCACAAAGGTAAATATTTAATGGCCAACAATGGTTCAATAGTTTTTTCTTATTAAAACTAAAATTTTTTGATCGTATGTATATAGATTCAAATGTATACATGAAAATAAAAGGCTTGTTTGTTTAGGTACTTTTTTTCATACGGCTAACTTCTCGACTATTCGATAATTGTACCTTTTAGGCTTTTGATATCGAGTAGTAATAATACCAACACATCCTTCTAAAAGTGTCACTGTTATTTGTATTATAAGCATTATTAAAATATTTTTATGAATCCCAAATATCTTCAAAATATTAATAACAAATAAATAAAATTAAAAAAAATATTTTTTTTTTTTTTAATGAAATGGTATATTTAAGTATTTATTTGTGGACCGGACGGTATATTTCATCAGTCAGACCGCGGTCACACTGCTAACGATTCTCGCAACCGACACACATCACGCGCAACGAATTTTATTTCCGTGAAATTCAGCATTTACAAAGTGTAAGCAGTGGTTTTTCTCGCACCAACAACCCGAAAAAGTTGGCGCTTAAAAAATAGAGTTAGTTCTAATATCAGGAAATCAGATTATAAATCCGAAAACAATCTCGCAGATCGCTCATTGATTTTTTCACAGCATTGCCGGTGATGGGACGCCGTTAATACACACGCACGAATGTGTGTATATATTGCGGCGGGCGCTTGTGTGTGAATAAATAATATGACATAATCGACGTGTGCGGCTTAATTGACATGGTTTTTGTGCGATGAATACCTAAAAGTGCCAAACGAGCGGAAAAAGAAGCGTTTTTTGTGGTCAGAGCGCCGAAAAGGACTTGTCTTGTACCGCTATTCTTCCCATACGCTTTGCTCCAAATATTCGTTCCTCCCAACACGCTCTCTCTCTCTTACACACACACGCACGTATATTTGGGCGTTGCAGGATGATGTACCTCTCTTACCTCTTTCGCTTACTCTCTCTCTTGAACGTTTTTGCGCAATCCGAGATTTTTGCACCTCAAAGTGGAACTCTTTAATTGTTCGCCAAATTAAGTTAAATCGGACTTAAATCCAAAAGCGGGAGGTGCTCTGAGTCGTTTTTGACTGCACCCACTTGACGTTGCCTAACACTGCCCGCCCGCTCTCTCAGTGCGGTTCTCTTTTGCGTTTCATTCCTCGTCCATTTGTCAACGTGCGCTGTTCGTCGGACGTGTCCGCAGACTTTTGAATTAAGTTCGTATGCAAGTTAAATACCTATTTTCACATTTCTTTACCGTAGTGCGGTGCATTAAAGAGAATTTATCGTTTTTTGGTGCGGTGAAAAGTGCCGTTAGCAGCGGCGCCATCTTTAAAAAATATTAACAGTTATTTTCTGAAGTGGAGCGAAGCTAAGAAGCGGCGGTCTTAAAAATTTTAAATAAAATTTAGTTCGATTCAAAAAGTCTACAAAAAGTTAATTCTATTAAATTCTCTCCCCTCTCCCTCCCCCTTTTTGATAGTCTCTCTGCGGCATATGTGTGTTTGTACGAAATAGCAGCCGAAAACCAAAGTGCGAGAGCGAGAGTACAAATATAAAACGTGTGCGTTCCCCCTCTAACATATAGTGAGTGTGACCGTTGTATTTGTGACCTGTGCCTGCGTTCCAGCCACTGGAGGATCGACGAATTACGAAAAATACGAAGAATACCGGTAAGTGTCCGGTCGCCTTGGAGGCTCATGAATCAAATGTAGGCTAGGAAAACGAGATATTACGTCGAATTATCTTGAATATCCCGCCGTACTGCTATGATGGAGGGGCAATTGCTACCCGGTGACGCCATCTTTTGTGCTCCTCTAATAAGTGTTGTTTTTGTTTTTTGGGTTTGGTCAAGCACACGCAACACTGCGTGCGAGTGTGTTGTTTGCTTTGTTGTTATGCTTCGAGCTTGATGTTCTAGTAATTTTTCTTTCTCTCTCTCCCTGTCCCACTCTCTTTTTGGGTGGGTGTGAGATTCGTATGTGTGCGTGTGCGTGTGCTTTTCCTTTCCACATGATTCATACATATCTCTCTCTCCCTGAGACTTTCTATGCGCTTGTCAGATTATAGAAATACAGTTGCACGTCATACGGGTTTTTGAGGTCTTAGTCGCAGCTTTTATCAACAATTTGTTGCCACTCGCAAATACTCGCAACCATTGCGAATCTTGGGAGTGTGTCTAATGCACTTGGCTGTCGCTAATAAATCGCCTGCTGGCGCGCATCTGTTGTTGGCAAGTTTCGTTGTGACCCACTTTTCCTGGTCTCTTGGTCTGGTCTCTGCCTCTCTTTCGCTCTTCTAAGCCATTCGCGGTTTTAGCAAAGTAAATGGCGAAAAGCTGCAACAAGTGATAAACAGATTTGTAAATATTGAAAACTTGTTTAGCCGATTTGTTAGTGCAATTTCATGGTTGCAAAAGTAAGTTCTTGCTGTTGATTTCAGTTTTGTATATTTTTGAAAACATTCCTAGAAAACGTTTATTCTAAAAACAGACGAATTAACATTTAAAAAATATTATATACAAAATTAAATATAAAATTATACATTTAATCATTAATAAATAAAGACACCATTTGAATCAGAAATATTTACTGACGATCGTTTTTCGAGTTATTGAAGTTGGCCTGTATTCTGTTACCTGGCAATCTTATCGGAAGGGCATACCTCTTGTTACGCTTTCTGGTTAGATTGCGGTTCCGATACAAGTACCTGTAAAGTGGGTCTACCTATACAATCATCTGATGTTACAAAGAGTACAAGGATTTTATTTTCGCATTACTTCTTTTAGGTTGAGCTCAGTGTCTCTCTATGATGATTTTAAGTGTTTCCTGTGAACTTTCTTCTTTAAAAAATCAAAATGTATCATTCCATTTCGCGTGCTCTTCAATCGCCTGATAATTTTCAGCTAGCTTTTGTATGCCACATGACGTCATTTCGCACACATTGCTTATATGAGAAAAAAAATATAAAAAAGAAGAAAATTTACTCTTTTTGTTTGCTAGCTTTTGTTGCTAATTCGAATATACACACACACAGATGGGCACACGGACAGTGGGCTTTATAATTCATTGCTTATGCTTCCCTCTTTTTTGTCCCCTTATCACTTCCCCGTGTTTATTTCATTTGTTCCTCTTGCTCCGTTTGTCCGTTTTCAATTCGCAAATTAGACGTGACTCGCGTTCGTTGAGGTTTTCAATTGTTCATTCAGCTTTTTTATATATATTTCTTCCGTTGCACACCGCAAGTTGCATTGCGAGAATTTCCGAAAATCGTTGAGGCATTATGCCTATCTACTTGTATTGAAATCAACATGAATCGAAATTTAACATTTAAATCGCTGAACAGGAAAAAAAGAGTACGCGACAGCAACAAAAACAGGACAAAAACCGTTGTTTATTGTCGCTTTCCGCTACGAATATAAAAGAGTGACAAATGAAATGAGTGAGATGGCAAAATATGTGTCCGTGTGTCTCTTTTTAACGGGAGGAAGTACATAGTTAAAACTGTAAACAATTGTTGAAGAACCTAACCTACAAAATGTTTGCATTTTCGATGCGCGTCGGAAATACAAAATTAAAATCCGAACCGTCACCGTTGTTCGGTGACACACAAACAATAACAAAGAAGAAACAAGAAGCAAGAATGCAAAGATTTTAAATGCACTTCAAGTGGAGGAAACCCCCCGCATTAAATCCCAACTTTCTAACTTTTATTGAGGCGTGTCCCCCGTATCCCTTCCCAGCCGAATCCGTCAATGCAAATGCATTTACTGATGGGTTAACAGCAGACCTAATGACTCTTGATTGGGAATTGGAAATTGTTTACCCAAGCGTGTGCTTATCGAATTTCCCACTGACGTCACATCTCGCCGGTGATTAATTGATTTGAAAACGAGGTGTTGGGGGACTTTATAATTGTGACGTTTGCTTTGATTAATGCACTTTCTTAAGTCTATACCCGATACAAATTTGATCATTTCTGGTAAAGTAGACTTTAAAAGTAAGCTGAAGCCTTGCATAATTTTAAATTAACGATATTAAAAATTACTATTTATTTTTAGTTATTTATTGAGATTACGGGATTTATAGAGTATTAACAAAACAGACTGGCAATACCTGGTTCAAATAAATAAAAAGTAAACGCCTTAAGAAAAAAATTGAATAACCTCCTAATGATTGTTTTCTTCAAAATACCTATTTATTCATTAATGGTCATTAGGGAAATTACATTCACTTAGTGTAGTACTGACCGCCAACAAAATCAAGTTTGTTTAAAAGCCTTTTTATAAGTAGTCAGCTGGAAAATGGCTAAAAGAAACTTGTATATAAAAAAGCAAATGTTAACAACTTCAGGTTGAAGTAAAAGTGCCCTAAGGCAAAACATAAACAGTCTGGCAACACTAGCTGCCACCAAAAACAAATTTGTCTAAAAGCAAACGCTTAAAATTGATGGCTCCCCGAAACCCAAACATAAAACGAAGTGAACCCTGTTGTTGGCCCAAAGCCAATTGCAGTGAAGATGCAACAGAGAAAGAGAAACAGGGAGAGGGAGAAGCAAAAAGGGGAAGACAGAGAGGTAGATAAAAGAGGCGTACGTGCCAAGCTTCAAAACAGAGACACAAGCCAGATTAAAAAAAGAGAGATGTTTGCTGCTGGCTAAACAACTGCAGCTCATCAATAAAACAGCAACAACAACAATAAACCAGACACAGAACACAGCCAGAGAGATGGGGCGAAAAGCGAGAGAGAAAGAAAGAGAGAGCGAGAGGGCAAGAGGGAGAGACAGCAATAACAAATGTACAGTTGCAGAAGCAGCAGTCGCATCAGCCAACAAAAACAACAACAAACTCCTGCTACAAAACATAAATCTTGAAAGAAAACAAATGAAGAAAAGACTAAAACCCGAATACCCTGCAAAGGGTATACCTTCATATTACAAGAAGTTGTTTATAAAATGTAAACAGTTTGAATTTAAGTCGAACAAGAAATCAAAAATAAATCCAATTAAAAAATATGAAACCTAAGCTTTATAATTAAATAAATATAGTTCTCATATCAGAAGTACTTATTGTATTACAAAAAAATTCAGCAAGCTTTTACTTATTAGGTTCTTGCAAGCCTTTTCTAACTTCATTCTTGAAAATACTTGTTTTGGCTTTATGAAAGAGAAGGTCCCACATCAGAAGAGCATATTCTGAAGTGCAGTCCAACAGTGTATGTCCCTGTCTTCTGTTGTTATATTCAGGCTTTTAAGCTCGAGGCCCGCAGATGATGAGGGGCAAAAAGGCGCGACGACAATGTGGATAATTATACCGAAAATGTTTGTTCGGAAGCGAAGGCAATGAAAAATGTAGACAATTTCTATAAAGATGGGAAGGCAACGATGATGGAGCTGTGTGTCTGCATTTCTGGCCTTCTTTAACATTGCTTGCTGGCATTTCTTCTGCTGCGCTTGAACTTCAATTGAATTGTTTTTTTTGTTTTCTTGTTCTGTTTCTTTTACTTGCTCCATCTCTCTCTCCCATATACCGCTCTCTGTCGGCTGAAAGTGATTGAAAGCCTGTTATTATGTCGGTCTGATCCGACTGAACTAAATTTAAATTGGAATTTAGGCTAATTTCGTTCTCTCCCGCTTGTGTGGGCGTGGGAAATGGTTCCCCTCTCAGTTGTTGTTTTACGTTCTCCTCTCCTCTGTTCAAATTGCAACAATTTGTTGTAATTAATGTAAATACTAGGGAATTAAATGTAATTGGCTTTTGTGGCTTTCAAACGTGACAAGTGGCTGACCATAATGTACATCTAATGGCAGTGCAATCGCTCTTCCGCCAACTTCCAACTGGATTGCCAATAGGAATTTCTTCGCCGGATATAAAATGCATCAAGAATAGGTTTCAGTTTAGTCTTTTGAAATGTTTACAATGTGATATGCTACTTTCAACTGGAATTTTAATATGAAATTCTCTACCCGTTGATATTTCCTCCTTTTAATGAATTGCTAACCCACTTTGCCGGGCACAAATGTCAATAAAAATCTGGTTTTCAAGCCACTTCTCTTCACTGCAACATTGCCAAACACGAGGGCAACAATAAAGCTCTATAAAAAGGCCATCATCATTATCATCATCATATAACAATAGAGGCAACAACAAGCCAGTGTCGAGTCAGTCGTCCAACAATAAGCGCAAACGTGTTGCTGCATAAATGAATTCATAATGCAAAACAAAAAAAGATATTAAAGAAAGGAAAAAAAAAGTCGAGGGGAAGAGAAAAAGCGAATTGTGCAGCTCACGAAAGAGGCGGCTTACATAATCGTTTATAGCTTCTATTCAACGCCGATCTCGGTTTGTAAATCACCAGAAGCGGCTGAATTGCGTTACCAATGTTTCGTGTCTGGGCTTTCACGCAGAAACATTTAGAGCGCGTTTATTGGCCAATTTCAAACTGCAATTGTGCGTGGCAAGTATAACGTGAAAACCACCTGAGCGCGTCGGAAAGAAAGGTGTTATTAAATTAAATTAATATTTAGGCATAATGTGGTATGCTTATCAGCTCGTAATATGGTTATGCTAATTTTACTTGTTTGGGGAAGTCGTTCCGCACAGAAAAGTATTAGCATTATGGACTATTATAAGACTTCAAATATTTCATCATATTGTTGAGAATTCCCAACTGGTTTTAGCCTAACCTCGATGATAACCACTCAATTAATAATACTGATAAAATAGTTTGACTCTGCAGTAACTCCCAGTCTCTTTGTGAGATTTTGAACAATAACTTCCAGTTTAATATTAACGTATTTGAATAAGATCAACTAAACCTCGACTCTGTAAGAAACTCTTATTGGATATTATCATTTTCTATTATATGGGCGGATTTGTAAGTCTACAACATACAATTTTTTTTAGCAACTCGTAATAAACTGTCAAATAGTTTAATTATTGCTGTGTATACACAGTGATTTCCACCGCCGAAGAATTCCAGTCCGAAATAACCTCCCCCTCGATAACTCAATTATTTTATTTTGTTTGCTGGGAGCGTCTGCTATCGGTGAGCCTTTCATTGTGTGTGTGGCTTGTGTGTCTGGGCAAAGCGCAATATAAAACAGCGAGTAGTTCGAAAATATTTTAACGCGCGCTAACTAAAAATATTCACATGACATCATCGAGCAGAGGCGCTGACCGCAGCGTCAGCGTTGGCAGAGCAGACGCAGCATCTGAACAACTCTCTGCTTAGCGTGTATGTGTGTGTTGGAAAACGGGAAATCTGTTTGCCGAGAGACAAAAGGGAAAATGTTCATTCCTCTCCGCTCTCCCTGTAATTTTGTATTTTATTTTTTATGTTTATTTGGCTAATGGCAAACAAATACTGTGAAACTTTTGAAACTGAAAGATTAAAAGCTTCAAGAAAACATATAAATATATTTAACTGAAAATTAATGGGATTTGTGCTTTAGGGAAATGATTTATATTTTGTGATAATGTTTTTATATAAACTGAAAATGGAGACATTTTTTTTTAATCATTAAATAGTTATCTTATATATAATGAAAATGTAATGTTCTCATTTAGCTGTAAAGATAATCTCTCTCACTGTAAATATAATCGTAACTAACTCATAAATCTTGTCTTATTTATTTTCAGGCAAATCATAAAAGTATTATAATCACGCAACAAATTCAATTTTAAGGTGAGTTTTAGAACTACTCTTGGAATGACACGCCCATCAGTCAAGTGCTAAGCAAATCAACAGAAAACGGAGCAAACACGACTCGAGTCCCCCTCTCTATTTACATTTTATATATATTATCTGCTCGTAAATATTTGCGTAAGGTTTTTGTGCAATGATAGAGATTGAGGAGATTCTTTGGCTTTTATTGACACTTGTTTGCTAAGGAGAAGCTTGCAAAAAGACTGAGAGTGGAGAATATAGAGAATATATAGAGGAAGCCACACCTAGCTCAACTTTGAACTTTTGCTTACGCCATACTTGAGCGATATCTAATTGTATTCCGTGTTTTTTCCATCCGTTTTCTGTCTGTATTGTTTGCCAAACTAATTGAGAACTAATCGAGGTCATGACCATCAAAGGGAGATAACAAGTTTGTATTAATGGCACTCAAGCGGAGATTTTTGTCATCACAGCAGTTTTTGCATAGGTTCATACTATGCATTATTTCATAATCACCAACTAACAATGATGATGTCACGGGGCGTGACTTGTTTGTTTTGGCTTTTGCGATAAGCTGGAATGAAGAAGAAGTTATCTCTGATTCTGTTGTTTACTTTTTACACATGTAGGTGCCATGTAATTGATATGCAAATGGCCGCCGCTCTCTCTTTACTTTGTTTAGTGTTATCTCTGAGATCTCTTTACATGCCTCGCATAACTTCACCTCTAATTCAATTAAGCATGACCTTTGTTTCACTGGATTTTTTCGTACATCTCGCACACACTCTTCGTTTCTCTTTCTGCTTCGGTTGAAATTGAATTAAAAGCCACTTAAGCGTAGAGTCTGCCTGGCGCTTTTAATACTGTGTTGAACTGTTCCATTTATGTCCACAGTATCTGCGTTATGTTCCGTATATATCTCCGGCTCTGTGGGTACTGCATAAATTTTGATTTACCCTTCGGGCATGGTACACTGGCTCTCGACGAAACAGCACTGCCAGCAGCAATAAAGGGAGCAATAAACACAGTCGACAGTGGAGAGAAATTCCCGACATGAGAGGATTGGATCGTTTTGCGTTCCTCTAGCACTTTCCTAAATGGGTCATTGAACCAGACTCCAAGACTCTGAGACCCCAGCAACTTTGGCTTTCTTGCTTTATTATTATTATTATTTCTTTGTTTGGCATCGGGGTAAATAGTTTTCTTTAAGTTTCGTTTGGACAGGAAAAAAAAAAAAAAACTAAAAAGTAGTAGAAAATATTGCACGCTTTAACGAGCTTTCGAGCTAGAGGGCGTTTTATGGGGTTTTTTCTTAACAGAAACTATAAATTAGTTTTCGGTTATAAATCAAACTTTAAGAAACTGAAATAGGTAACTGCAAAGAAAGTGGATAGTAGGGACTTACAATATTTCCAGATTTGTATTTTCAGATGAGCTTTATGTGTTTCTACATATTACTTTCTTTACGAGGTCTTGTTAAACTTAAAACAAAGGACAGGCAAATCTCAATATTTATCCATCTTCTAATTGCTGTGGTCCTGTGGAGCTCTATAGCTCGTTCAACCCTTCAGAAACTCATTCGAAAATTGCTAAACAAACCGGAACTAGACAGTACCGACTGTACCGACGACGGAGGTGCAATTAAAAGCCCATTAAATGCAGCAAAATATGTGTTTGTATCAAGATTAAGTTACTGTCGATACGGACGGACATGTGTGTGTCGATGGGCTTTCCATCGATTATCCAGGAGCTCTAAACTAACCGTAAACACGCAGCAGGCTCTGAAGTTTCCCTTGCCACACGTCGGTAGTCGCGTGCTGGGGTCACCGCAGGGTTCAACGACCAACCACATCGGTCACCCCAACCCCCAGGACAAGTGAAATGAGGCGCGATTCCTTGTGGAAATACCTGTCTCGTGGCACGCCCACCTTTTTATCGGTCCTTTCCTTATTCTGCTTACTATGTTGATTTCATTTTTATTATTGTATTTTTTCCTTCGAGTTTTTGTGGCCGGCATTTTCATTACCGTCGTGTTGCTATGCAATTTGGAAAACCTTTGGCGCCACAAAATGACAGAATATCAGAATAGTGGCGCCGAGGTTTCTGTTTGCCGGCCGGGAAATGCTTCCACGCGACTCGTAAAAATATATCCTTGGTGTGGGGGTGGGTGGCTCTGGGGGGTTGATGTTGTGCGCTGCTTATGCTTGCCTTTCGTTTTGAGTTAATGACAGGAAGTGACGTCACTTCAGTCCGAGGGGATGAAGTTTTATTTGCTCGATTTTTAAGAGAGCTGTGTTCTTGTTTGTTGTGGGTTGGCGGAGGAGGGTGAAAGGTCCTGGGTGCGACATTGTCCTGGGTGATGTCATACTCCACAAATATGATTATTTCAGCCCCCATTTACGGGTCTTAAGTAACAAGCACGGGAATGAATATAATACGGATAACTTAATTTGTTAAGGTTTTCTTTCAAGAAAATTGAATTTGTTACTGAATTTTAAATTAATTTAATGTGTAGATATCCAAGGTTTAAACCAAATCGATGGTTTTTGATTCATAATATTCCACCATTCACTGAACATAATTTATGAATTATCCATCCACCATGGACGTCAGCCAACCTCAACGTCTGTGTGCAGATTTCAAGTTTATTTGGCAATTTTACAAACTAAATTTATGTGAATCAAAAATACAAAAATTGGCCAAGCTTTTTTTCTGGCCCTTGGCCAAATGAGTCAAAGACGACACCGACACCACCGAAGCAGCTGAATAAAAACACTTTGTTGGGTTTACAAGAGGCTTTGGCTTACATCAAGGACAGAAAAGAAAAAGCAGACAAGAAGCACAAAGAAGCCGAAAGCAGCGCACAAACAAATTGTTTGTTTGTGAGACGCAAATCATTTTCCTTTCGCCCAACTTTTGCTATCCACTTGTTGTCACTTTTCTTTAGTTTTTTATTTATTTATGCACTTTGTCGAGTCTTTTCTTCACACACACAATGGGCGTTGGCGCCGCCAACTCTGATGAGATTTATGTGCGGATTTTGTAATTCAAGCCACGCGACTCACACGCGACTTTCGGTAGCCGGCTAGCTCTGGGTACTGGGTCCAGAAGATAAGTACTATAAAGTGGAGTAAGAAGAGGGGAGAGCAAACGAACGAACGGGTTCGGGGCAGACGAGCTGGCAGCTTGTTAGCAAAACAAACAAAATTAGCAAGGCCCAAGACCTGGAGGCAGAGACGCGGACGGAAAAGCCTCACGGCTAAACCCGCTGCTGCTACCACCTTATTAAGAAATTCCACACACGGCACCGGGTCTGAAAGAGAGAAGAGATAATCGCCAAAGACAAAAATTAAGACATTTCGGCGATGACAGGGGCGGTGATTTAAGACACAACACTCGTCACAAATGCTCGTCGCTTGCCTCAACTTATTTAAACGTTCTTTTAGTAGATTTATAAATTAAATAGAAAAAACAAAATAATAGTTGTAAAAAGAAAAAAGAAAGTCATCCTGTTTCCGCCCGGGATCGAACCGGGGGCCTTCTGCGTGTTAGGCAGATGTGATAACCGCTACACCACGGAAACAGCTGTAGGCGGGGCAACCGAATGCTTGGTAGTTCTTTCCATTCCTTGTGTGGCATAGCATGTCATATTAATTTGGAACGGATGGAAATAGTGGAACACAGACACTTGAAATTGTTGTCGCAGACGAAGACTTTAAATTATATTATGAATATTATATGATTGTTTAAAGCTAGTTGGTATATAGAATTTTATAATTTTTATCAATATCGCAGTGGAGGAGAATTTATTCAACATATTTTTGAATTACTAAACTATTTGCTGTATGTTTTATAATCACCAAAAGATTACGTTTAGTGAACTTCTTTTGTTTGAGTTGTACTTGCCTTTAGCAGGAAATCTCGCACACAAGTACTTTCAAACACACATTTTGTCTAATAGTGCAGTATAAAAGCCCTTTACAAAAATCGGATTATTATTCGTATACAATTCTTAAATATTCGTAAGTTATAAAATATAATATTAACACAAAAAAAAAGAACTCAACCTGTTTCCGCCCGGGATCGAACCGGGGGCCTTCTGCGTGTTAGGCAGATGTGATAACCGCTACACCACGGAAACAGCTGGGATTAGAATAGCCAAAGGCCAAGTACTACGTTTTTATGATAACAAGGCAAAGTGGCTGAATAATCATAATTAATAATGAAAAATTAAAGTCTGCTGCCCTTTGTAGCCATAAACTTTTTCTGTTTTAAATATATTCTATGTTGCATTGGTTCACTTAAAGATTGAATGTATTGGTTAAATAGGGTTTTCTTTCGGGCGCACCTTTATATGCAATAGTTAAGAGAATAAAAATGTTTCAAAGAACAAGAATAGTTCAAACTATATTTTAAAGTTAAAATAAGTAATATTAAAAAAAATTCAACCTGTTTCCGCCCGGGATCGAACCGGGGGCCTTCTGCGTGTTAGGCAGATGTGATAACCGCTACACCACGGAAACAGATGGAAGCTTAGCAACCAAACACTGAGCAGTTTTTGGTGCTAGAAAAGAGTAGATATAGTGGACGCATTATAAAAAGAAATAGCATAGAATACAGTTTAATTGTTATTATTAAGTTATTATTAGTGCACCACAACTCATTGAAGTGTCAGCTAATTTTTGGATAAGAATTCAGCTGATAAATGCATATTAAGAATACTAATTCGAGATAAGTTTAGTAAAATATATGTACAGCTACGCGAATTTGTATTTTATTTTTAATACTTCAAATTAAAAATTAAAAATCTATCTGTAAACAAACAAATAAAATGAAGTCTCGTAGAAAAAATGGTAAATAAAAAAGATACTTTCTATCGCAGCCGGTAGGATTCGAACCTACGCTCCCAGAGGGAATCTGATTTCGAGTCAGACGCCTTAACCACTCGGCCACGACTGCTTGTGAAGCGAGCGCGTCCAAAGTGAAACATAGCAGCTGCCAGTCGCAGTAGCTCAGCCCTCTTGCTCGTTCCTAGTGCGTTGGTTGAAAAATCCGGGGGATGGTCTTTGGGTGTGAAGCGTTCTTACTGCCGAGGCTCGCGAGCACTTACTTCGCCTGTTCTCTCTGACCACGTTTCGCAGATTAAAACGTATATATTTTCACGGTGTGCCAGTCATCTTAGTGATGCACAACGTCAATTTATACAAACAGTGGTTTGTCAGAATTTAAGCTGGCTTTTAAACTAAATACGTAGGACTGAGTGAAGGTCTTTCCATTTATCATTTTCCTCTCGGAGTATGGGACAGCTAGAATTATCATTACTTACACTTGCCGCTGGTTTATTGCACTCGTCTTTGTTGACTGGCTGGCTCTCCGCTTTTATTACACTCGCTGCCATATGGGAGGGATGGATGTTTTCTTATTCCGATGATTATTTAGGTTTTTCTTTTTTGGGCCTGAATGATTTTTCCACATGATCATCACCCTCATCGAATCTGGGCTTGTGCCCCACTGACTGACTGACTGACTGACTGACTGAGCGAGTGAGTGACTTGTTGCATTATTAAAAGTGAATGAGCGACCTTATTGCCTGCACACTTGGGGCAATGAATGGGACAGCTGTCTGGGCTGCTGTGCTCGATGGAGTGGAAGATTGCGTAAGATCTCTTCCGTTGCGCGATAATTGAATACTTGGGAAATTTAATTAACGCCAGTGTATACATATGTGTGAAAAATCATATGGAGGGTGTGCGGTTCGGTTCTCTGGGTCAATTGGTTGAGCTGCTAATTGAAGTTCGAAATATAAATTTGTTTCAATGAGATTTTCGCCCAAACTTGTGGTAAATAAGTTGTATATTATTATCTAACATACTAATATATATGTATGTTGAACCTATAATCAAATTAAAAGGCTGAGGTAATGCGCTTCTCTCCGATTTGCAATAAAAAGCCCAACTCCTTTACAGCTTTAAACTCTAAATAATTTAATTTAAGAGATCATAATATTGATATTTATATCCCTTGTGATGGACACACCTTGCCTAATTATCAGGTTAATGTTCTGTTTGGCTGTTAGTCCTCCGTTATCTGACTTGCCTTTGCCACATTCTCAAAGTTCTATAGCATACATACACGTATGTATATATTTTCGGTCTTGCCGGTTTTGGAGCCGGCACACTTTAACCATTGAAAGACATGGGTGTGTCCGCGCCAAACAAGTGTGATGTAATTGCATAATGTCAACAACAACAAACGTCTGACGCTGACGCTGTCGCGGCGCGAGGCTACGGTGGCGGCGGCGGTGGCGATGGCGTCGCTGTGTCGTCAGCTGCTCCTAAATTTAATTGTGGTCTTCCGCACAAAAAGGTCATAGAGAGAAAGAGCCAGCAGAGAGAGTGAAGTAGAGAAGCTGACTAACTTGGCCACATCTTAAGAAACCAGTCACTAAAAGGGGTTTAATCCATTGACATTGTTGTACTTATTTGGCAGCCAGATACTAGTACAGATACGTCTCTTTTTTGGAATTTTGCTAGTTTACCTGTTAGGAGTAGTTTAAATTGAAAAAAAGAACAAATCTAAGCTTTAATCAAATATATTTGGTCAAATAAGAAGGCTTTTTGTTGTGACCCTATGCGTGAGAAGGCAAGGGTTTGTTCTGTCTGCCAGAACTCCTCTTTTTTCTTTACTCTTGCCACCTACGCAACTCGCAGCTAGCTCCATTTTGGAGGAGTCTGAATCGACCCACGCCATGGAAAACTGTTTGGCTCGTTAAGTTTATTCAACGCCCACGACGCACACACAGCAACTCCCTAGCTCGTCTGCATCTTTTTCTGGCTGTAGTCACTTAAAAAGCGTTTATTCAGCATTATTCTGTTTGATTTCAAGCCAAAACTGAAAACTTACGTAGCCGCCCACGCACAGCGGACAAGTTGAGCGAGGTGAGGTAAAAGCAAAGTTCAATTACCTGCACATCACGATGTTGTTGTTAAAAGAAAGCTCAAATATGCGGCACGCGTCGCCAATACGTCATAACTAGCAATCGGCAAAGTCAGCAGCAAATAAACGCCTTTGAAAATGCAATTTTGCTGCACAAGAAATAAATTTTAATTGTTTTAGATTTGATTAATGAGTTTTTAATAGTGAAAACGACCTATGATCACAGTGGGAGGTTGCATCAGTCAGCAAAGTGAGTACTGAAGAGGTCCTTGTTTTCGCATCTTTATTAATGTGGATTAAATAAGCCGACTATGACTAAGATTTTGAGTTAGTAGTAGCAAATATCTAAATGTACAGATAGCTTAATGTTATTATAAATTCCCAGGAATATTTGTTGGTTAAATTCCAATAATTTTCATATAAGGTACCTTCTGGGTAGAAAGTAGTTTGGCTTTAGTTGGTTTTTGGGTGAGATTTATTCTGGCTTATTGAATTTTAAATTAAGTAACAATATTAATAAACTCGATTACATTTAGATAACAAATAATGCTTTATTTGACTTAATTATTATTCACTTTTATACCAATATATTTTTTGCCTGTGTAGCAACGATTGTTGTATTGTTTCTGCTGCTCTTTTCATGAGCATATTTCCCCCTGAGCATATATAAGCCGACTACAAAAGCCGCCGCCCACGAATGGGGTTATACTTTAGTCGCTCCCCTCTTTGCCTTTCCCTATCCTCCTCCCACTTCTCATTGCAATTTCCTCTCTAAATTGGCATATTTATGTAGAAATTTGTGCTTTTAATTGGGAAAAAGAGAGCGAGAACTAAGGAAATGCTGGTGGGTGTAGCGGAAGAAATCAGGTCAGCATAATGCACCTTAATTATGGTTTATTGTTGCCTCCCAAGTGTGTGTCACATGGAAATGGAGCCGTGTTTCGGGTTACGAATGCAAATTGCATTCCGATTTGTTATCTCAGCTGGCCGTCGGGCGATGACATTATTTCTATGTTTATTCGCCTGCCAATTGTTTACGCTGCTCTGAAGGTTAATAATATTATTCGTGGTATTCGAAGGCAAGCACCACGCCTAAGATTTAAAGAGCAGCAGCATCAGCATCAGCGCACATTTTTTGTTTATTTATTTCCGTGGCTCGCTCTGCCTGCTGTCGGGATCGAGCACAGTTCCTCCTCAGTTTCGTTTTGATTTTCGGGGCGCATCATGAATTTGGGGTTTCGTAAAAAGGCGAATGGGAATCTTAAAATAGTTTCTACCGATTCTTTCGTTTATATTGCTTTCTCTGCCGCCTTGGCACGTGGATGTGTATGAGTAGTACATATGCATTTCCCGCCGAGTGCTCCTTGCGTTCTCCCCCCAAATTCAGGAATTTATTTTAGCCAAAATTAGAAATTAACTAAAGTGGAAATGTGCGGCAGTCCACAGTGTGTGTGTCTGTGTGTGTCACCTTTCACCCCTCCAGTTTCTCAGCTTTCCCCCGAGCAAAGCCATTTGACATTCTCAGGGAAATCCGACGACTGTTCTCCGCTCTCTGAGGGAGAGAGGACTCGCACTCTCGGACTCTCTTCCATTTGGGTGGTTGCACTTTACTCTCTCTCTGCCTCTCAGCCGCTCTCTCTGTTTTGCCACCCCCTTTTTCGTTCGCCCTGCTGCTGCCTCTTGCAGTTTTTAAGGTCAGTCGAAAATTTTCCAGCTGAGCGTTAGGTTAATGAACAACGCACCGTCTAATTCTAAACTTAACCCCCTCCGCTTCTCAATTGCAGCATTTTAACTGAAATACAAAAGAAATAAATCATGACTGAAGTCGAGCAACCGCCACAGAACGGCATAGATCCCACTGCCGGCGAGGAGGATGACAGCAACAAAGCGCGTCCCGCGGATATTGAACAGGTACGTGTGTGCACTGCATCCATGGAAGCCTTCTTAATGGAGGAAACAACCACCACTTCTTACTCACTCACTCACTCACTACCCCTTTGTATTTGCAGGATATGCGCGAAATGGAGCGTCGCAAGCGAGTGGAGGCCATCATGGGCTCAAAGCTCTTCCGCGAGGAGCTGGAAAGGATCGTGGACTCGGCCCGTGAGGGCGGTGCCGGCGCCAGTGGCATTCTTCAGCAGCTTTCTGACATAGTGGGCGTGCCAGTGGCGCGGGTGGGCAACGTATTCAAGAGCAACAACTGCATGGTGCCCATCAATGATATACGCGGCGTCGAGTCCATGGGCTATGCCAAGGGCGAGAAGATACTCCGGTGCAAGCTTGCCGCCACATTCCGTCTGCTCGATCTGAACGGCTGGACCCAGGGTCTGGGGGCACAGATCACCGCACGCCTCAAGGTGGACCAGGAGTACTTCCTAGTTAATCCGTACGGATTGCTCTACCATGAGATCACTGCCTCAGCGCTAAACAAGGTGGACATGCAGGGCCAGATTGTGGAGCAGGGCACCACCAACTTTGGCGTGAATAAGAGTCGTAAGTTCTTAACAATTGTTATTCCTTTTCAATGAATCTAATTATTACGTCTCTACTCCCTTGAAGACTTTGTCCTCCACTCGGTGGTGCATGCTGCGCGTCCCGATATCCGTTGCGCTATCTACATCGGCTGCAGTCCAGTGGTGGCCATCTCCTCGTTGAAATCCGGTCTGCTGCCGCTGACCAAGGATGCTTGCGTGCTGGGCGAGATCACCACACACGCGTACACTGGCCTGTTCGACGAGGAGGAGCGCAATCGACTTGTCCGCAACCTCGGCCCGAACTCCAAGGTGATGCTGCTGGCCAACCACGGTGCCCTGTGCTGTGGCGAGACCATTGAGGAGGCCTTCTTCGCCGCTTGCCACATTGTCCAGGCGTGCGAGACCCAACTGAAGCTGCTGCCCGTTGGTGTGGATAACTTGGTGCTGATTCCCGAGGAGTCGCGCAAGGCCATCTACGAGCAGTCGCGCCGTCCTCCAGAGGATCTGGAGAAGAAGTTTGCCGCTGTTACGGCAGGCGAAGATGGTGCTGCTGCTGCTGAGAAGGATGCAGCTGAAACCACTGCCACGCCCAAGATTGGTAGCCCGCCCAAGTGGCGTGTGGGCGGTGCTGAGTTCGAGGCTTTGATGCGCACGTTGGACAATGCTGGCTACCGCACTGGCTACATCTACCGCCATCCTCTGATCAAATCGGATCCACCCAAGCCCAAGAACGATGTGGAATTACCGCCAGCTGTGTCATCTCTCGGCTATCTGCTCGAAGAGGAGGAGCTCTTCCGTCAGGGGTAGGATAAACTAGTAACCTCATTCTGTACACATCTTGTAATATAATATTTTCCCTTAATTAGGATCTGGAAGAAGGGTGATCTGCGCAAGGGCGGCGATCGCAGCCGGTGGCTCAACTCGCCCAACGTTTACCAAAAGGTCGAGGTCCTGGAAACCGGCACTCCCGATCCCAAGAAGATAACAAAGGTAGAGATCATTACTTTCGAAGATATGAAGCAGCAAACCACTACCACAACCACCAGCCTTAAGGAGATTGAAGGGAAATAGTTGAATCAAAGTCCTCAGCAGAAATCCTTAGCACTACTATATTCAGACATTCCATCTATGATTTTCACTTAGTTAGCGCGCCAAGTTTCAGTTCCCAACTCTGCTACTAAACTGCAACTTTCACGCATCAAAGTTTCTTCTTAGCGTCTATTAAGCCAATTCAAATAATCAATATACACAAAAACGATATATTTATATACCTTGGAAATAGAATTTAACTCAAGCTAAAACCAAAATACTTTGACCTGCTTTGCGAGCAAGAAACCAAATACTGTAATGTGTGCATTAATCAAATAAATATTTAAATGTATTCAAAAAACAAACAACAAAAGCGAAACTTTTGCATAGATGATTTTGTGCCGCCTTTACGATTTTTTCTGCCTCAATACGAAGCTGATAAAACATAACAAAACAATGCAAAGAAAGAGAAAGAAATTTGCTAATAATATAGTCATCAACTACACTAAAAATCAACCAGCATTTTGTATCATTTTATACTCGATCGATTTCATTGATTTCATTCACATTAACCATGTATTTTTGACATTCATCAACTCTTACTTTGCATGTATTATTTTTGGATATTCTTTTCTCTTTGTGATTGTTTTGCATTGTTTTTTCAAGGCACAAAATCATTAATGCTTGTTATTTAAGTTTCGTTTTTGTTTATTTGATCATTGCAAGATATACATAAGTATTGAATGGGTCAAACATTACAGAATAACTGAGAAGTATGCCAAGAACATAACCCTAAATATAAGAACTAAACAAGATGTAACAAAGATATATATTTCTTAAGAAGCGTACCACATTTTAATAAGAACCTTGAGTGTTGTTCATCCCACATTTAAAACGAATTTCTTTCTCTTTCTTTTTCTAATTGCATTGCCCCTGCCCGAACCCATTTCCCATCAAAAATCCACAAATTGTACGATTTACGTAACGAAAACTCGCAGTGGGTGGCTGAGGGTTCTCCTACCCACTCGACGCCAGTGAGGATAGAAGATCCACTCCAGTTTGTGCCTGCCGGAACTAATCCGAGAGAGTTTAAGCGGGTCCAGCAACAAGTCAGTATTCTATGCATTTCGCTAAACATTGCTTATATTAATTGGGAGCTTTTTATGCATAAAACCGAAACAGATCAAGGACAATCGACGTGCTGATAAGATTTCCGCCGGACCACAGTCGCATATTCTGGAGGGCGTCACATGGGATGAGGCTAGCCGACTCAAGGATGCAACCGTCTCGCAGACCGGCGACCATGTTGTGATGATGGGTGCCGCATCCAAGGGAATTATCCAGCGTGGATTCCAACACAATGCCACGGTGTATAAGGCTCCTTACGCCAAAAATCCATTCGATAATGTCACGGACGATGAACTCAATGAATATAAACGCACGGTGGAGCGGAAAAAGAAGTCGGTGCATGGCGAATGTAAGTCAACATAAATAATCATTGATATATCTTTACTTTATAGTCATTTTATCTCTTACTGACAGACACTGACACAGATTTCTCTGAATCGGAGGCTGTCCTGCAGGCGGGGACAAAGAAATACCCTCAGAGCGAGCCAGAGACCGGTACGTCTAAAGCTTTAAATGGTTTCTTATGTACAAGTAATATACTAATATGTGATTTTTCACCCCTTTAGAGCACCAAGTAATTGAGATTCAAACACAGCAAGCGCCGGTGCCACGACAGGCGGAAGTTGTGCTCAGCGATGGTAAGTCTATTGATGTTCCGTGTCCTGTCACACTTGACTTTATGTCTTTAGTTCATCTACGATTTAATTTTAATCACACGCATACGCAGCGACATTTCAAGTACACGTGTCCCAGAGTTATGTTATGTCTTATTTCCCCAACCATCATGTGAACGAAATTTGAACCCTTTAATATATTGTTTTGCTAAGTTTACTTGTTATTCCTTAATGTTATCCCTTTTTTGTTATCCCTTATATTGCATTCTTACGTTTTGATTTCTTTGTTTATATTTATTTTTTTAACTTTATGGCTATCGCGAGAGCTATTTTTATTTTTAAGTATTTTACGTAGCCTTTAAGAGTTAATTTCCCAAGTAGTGTATTATCTATATTCTTAGTTGATTATTTGGTATAATTATTATATATTGGATTCCTAACATTTTTCTAACACTTTCTTATGTAATTTCCCCTTTTTTTCGTTTATCTTCTTTTTTTTGCTGAACTTGCGCATATTTTAATTACCAACCAACCAACACACTCGCCCCAAAACTTCACACACTTCGAATACATAATGTAGTCAACAAAAAATTACTTGTAGCCATCGATACAGTCACAACTTCCTTTTTATAAATAATCTGAAATGGGTTAAAAGCTGGAATAGTATTCAGTTAGGCCCCGTATACCTTCCATTCTTTACTCCGTCTCTCACTGACAATTCCACCATATTATTTTTATTTTGTATATTCTGTTTTTCAACTTATTTTCTGTGGGAACAATTATGTATCCCCTTACTACCAATTCTTCCAAGGAACCAACTGTTGTTCGGCGTGTATAAAATGATTTTTAGTTTCAACAACCAACAACCAAACAGCACAATAACAACACAACAACTACAACCGTTACTTCAACAACAAACTTCAACAACAAACCCCATATTGTAGTAGAAAAGCTGCAGTTTTAGTAGTTAATCCTCTGTTTTGCTAACTCTTGTTTAATTTCCCTAATTCGGCAATTGTAAATCGAAAATTTTCCCCTTTTCTATTATTTCACATAGGAAGAAAACCCAAATCCAAA
This sequence comes from Drosophila pectinifera, assembly GCA_008042775.1. Lineage (NCBI taxonomy): Eukaryota > Metazoa > Arthropoda > Insecta > Diptera > Drosophilidae > Drosophila > Drosophila pectinifera. Next base: position 44,730 of record VNKC01001179.1, on the reverse strand, counting down.
TAAATTGGCAGTTCTCAAAGAGTTTAAATCAAAATGTAGTACTTAGAGTGTTCGGTTAAAAGCGAAGTGTGTGCGTGTAGGTCCTCAATTTAATGAATTACTTAAAAAATAACCAGTAAACTGAAACGAAGAATAAACAGCAACCAAGAACAGGAAGCAACCACCGAAGCTCTGAACAGAAAACAAAACTTCTACTACTACCACTACTACATACTACCTTTTCTACTACTACTACCACTACTGCTACTGCGGCTGCTGCGCTCTCTGAAAACACAAACAAACAAAAAATAAACAATTATTATGTTAAGCAGTTTAAAAATGTAAACCAATCCCCTTCTGAGTTGGAGGTGAGTGCAGCCTCAAGAGGTTTAGTGTGTAGAACCAGAAACCAAGCAATCAAGCAAATAGTTTATAGATAACAGTTTTGCATAAAGCATAAACATAAACAAAAGCATATAACATCTGCACACTAAACCCCATTCAACATTATTCCATGTTAATCTCTGCCGAATGCTTTTATATATAGCAGAACGTCGTTAGCTAATTCCACATTTCCCGCCAAGAGCCGAGCAGTTGAATATTAGTTTGCCGTTTCTTTTAATTGGGATCACTCCGTGTTTATCCCCTTTTATTTTTAACTGCAGCTGTTTTTTGTTGGTTGCTTCCGCAGTTGTTGCCAAAAACTAATCCCAGTCAAGCATGCTTTTCTCTCTACTAAAACACTCACTCTCTAAACACTATGTATGTCTGTACTCCTAGCTTAAGGCACCGAACTACGTCTGTCTCGCACTTGTTAAGATTTCTCCTACTTGCTGAATTTGATTTTATTATAATTTCCATTTCTCAATACTACATTTTAGCCACTCTTAGTTTTATAAACGGCGAACGCTCTCACACAGCCACAAATCGCAAGCCGCCAACTGGCCGAGGTAACGAACAATTCCGACCCCGATCGAAAGATCTAGACCTTACGAACCCACCTTCAAAGTGTACTCAGGCTAAACGCCGCTGTTGTATATAAATCCTTTTAATATCTCACATAATACTCGTTATTCGGTGTGTATTTATGATATAACCCCTTGTATAATCCATATATAAACCATATATATATCATATATAACTCCCCATATAATCCACAAAGCATACATGGTATATTGTTGTTGCACCAAAAGATAACCCAACCCTAATGTATGTCTATATATTGTGGTTAAATTGTAACCATTTGGAGGCTATAGTTGGTTAAGTTGATATTATTTTTGGGTTTTAGGTCATATTGAAAGTGGTTTAAGATCTTATGTAGGAATCTCTTCTCTTATCCCAAACTTGATTCGATTTCTAGGTATGTGGAAGTGTTCCTTTAGGTATCATCTCTTTAATAGGTAATATCTCCATGAGGTTTTTATTCAGTTCAGGAACTCCGTGTTCTGGAAGTGTACGTATCGATCCTATGTATGTATCCCAAAGACTGTTTATTAGTCTTGCCCAAGACTGTGACACAATGTGACTTACTGACCCTATTTCCGACTCTTCATCTCTCCCATCTTGATTTGGCTTTGGCCCCCTATAGGATTTGATAAGAATAACAAATCTCTGATAGATGAAGAGGAAGATAAGGAAAACCAGCAGCAGCAGCGAGGGCGGGACAGGACCTTGCCCGGGAACAGCCGATGCCGCCGGGATCTGTTCCCACCTCAGGGCGAGGCCACAAATCAGTCAGAACAGCAACAGCAGCAGCTGTACTCCTATGTCTATGCCACCACAGCTGGCTCTTTGGGCGGTCAGTGCTCGCAGCCACAGGTGTGCTCCGCTTTGCTGCGATCACTCCACAGCGAGCAGTTGGGATACCTGGCCAGTTGTTATCGGGGCGTGGCACCAGGGCCCTCCTCGAACGGCACAGCCTCTAGTACATGTACCGTCACAAGCGCTACGGGTGGTTCATCCACGGCCTCCCGTCGTCCGCTGCAGCCGTCGAATTCACCGCATCCGCCACCGTATCGCACGGGCTCCCACTTCGGTTTCAATTCGCCGCGTCAGCAGGCACGTACGGAGCACAAGCACCTGCCCAGGGAGCGGGAGCGATCGGGAGCTCTGGGCTATAGGCCCATGCAGCGGGCTATTAGTTACGAGGAGATCTTCGCCACACCGCGCTACGAGCAGTTGTGCCAGGCCTGCTTCGACCAGCTGCTGCGTCTCAAGCCGGAGCTCCAGCGAATCGGGGCTGGCACGGCCGCCAGCAGTGGCGAGGATGAGTTGGCCAGCAGTGTGGCAAGCAGCAGTCTAACCACGCCCCTCCACCGCAACCAGCTGCTGCCCACTCTGCCTGAGCTGGCCGATGACGATGACTATGGGGAGATGCTGATGCTGCCACAGGGTGCCAGGATGCAACGCAATGCAGGTACTCAGACGCAGGGACGCCCAGGATCATCCTCTTCCACCTCGAACTTTCTCAGTCAGATCGAGAGGTTTAATTTCTCGGAGGAGTCAACGAATATTAATTATTCCCCATGTGGTGCCGTCAACAGCGATTTTAGTCTGGGATTGGGAGCTGACCCGAAGATTTCCAGTGGCGCCAGTGCCACCAGTGCTGCTCCGCCACGGATCTATCGGGCAGAGCGAGCGGGGGATCTCACGGAAGTGTGGAGCTTTGGCCGCTGGCTGGAACCGCAGGAGCAGAGGCTAATAGCAGATGGGTTTGTGCAGCAACAAGCCCTGACCGAGCACCGGTTTACTTTGGAGGTAACGCAGCATTTTCCCACCGGAGACAATGAATCGGGATCAACAGACTCCGGGGACCGTCAGTTGATGTCGCGCGAAGAGCGCCAGCGTCGCAAGTCTGAATTCCAGGAGCTTTGGCAAGATCATGTGGAATACTTTGAGGCCAAGGAGCAGATGCAGCTGGAGGAGAGGGCATCCTCCCCAGAGCAAGCGGTAGACATGGAGCTTGATGATCAAGAGGCCAGGTCTCTGGGGAATCAGGGCCAAGATCCGGTGTTGGAGCCTCAAATTGAGCTAGAGGAGATAACTGGTTCTCCTGTGGATATTTTGAATGTGGCACCACTGGCTTCTTCCGAAGACGAAAATACCCTGACTGAGTCCACTGATGAGCTGCCCAAGATCCTTCAGCAGTTCGAGGAGAATCTAACGTTGGCTGGCGAGAACCTGGAGAAGTTGGTGGCCACCACTAAGAGACTGCAGGCAAACGACTTGACCGATTCATCACCCATAACTTCTAGCAGTTCTCTTGGGGAAAGTGGCCCTCTGTTTCGCTCGATTATCTTGGAGAACATTCCCAATGCTGACGACACGGTGTGCCTGCTAGAACCGGGCTCTGATAGCACCAGTGGAAACAGCGAAGAGGAGGATAGCCTCACTAGAGGTCAAAACCACTTGGAACAGGAGGAGAAGCGCGATGACGAGAAGCCCGTGCCGCAAGTTTCGCCAGAACCAGAGGAGCCCTCCGAAAAGGAGATGGAAATCAATGAAGAAAAGGACGTGGATGAAATCGAAAACCAGGAAGAGGTAGAGCTTTCTCCGATTGCTGGGGACTTGGAAGAAACTCCCGCTCCCCTGGACATTGACAGCCCTATTTTCACGCCCCTAGAGCGGGAAGTTCTGGAGCGCATCGAGGCTGACAAGCTGGACGAGAGTGAGGCCATCTTTGGGAAGATTGATCACTCTATCCGCAACAAGATGACGCCAAGGAAGCTCCAAGATCTGGTCACTGAGGAAATCTTCCGCACCCGGACCTACATTTACTCCAATCCGGCCACTCCAATGCCGGGACTCTCGCCAGCCGACCTCACTTCCACCCCGAGTGGCTCTTCTTTGTCGGCCCACAATATTAGTGCTCCCTGCAGCTCGACGGCCCATGCGCATCTAACAACGCGACCCACATCTCGCCTGTCCCGCTCGTGTTCACAGGATCAGTCCGAAAGCGATGTCAACGGGGATGAGGCAGAGCCTAAGGAACAGACGCCTCTTGAGCGCATCATCTCCTCCACCACCTTCATTTGCCGGCCAAACTCGCGCCGGAAGCGCAACTTTATCGAGGAGAACATCCGCAATGCCAGCAGGCCGCGCAGTGCCGCCTCTGGTTTGGTTAGGAAACCGAAGTGCAACATAACCACCACAACCAGGACCACTTCGAGTCCCTCGTCGGTGTGCACCTTTCAGAGCGGCCAGCGGGATAGTGGCGCCCGCCTCTGGGTCTCGCTACCAACTCCTCCACGGGCTGGAGTGGGTTATAAGCGTGCGAACACGTCAAGTACGACTCCAGCTTTATACACTTTCCGTGGCAGTCCCTCCTCCCCGTTCGCCAAGCGGCGAAAGCCGCTGGCAATTCTTCCCCCACTGCGGCGACCAATCTCCGGAATGGAGCAGACTGGCGATCTAGGCTCTTCGGCAACCTCTCTGCACCGAACTCTTTCCAGCAGCACTTTCTTTGTGCGCGGCATAGAACCAGAAGGGGAGTCGGATAATGTCTCCACCAGCACCTTTCATGTAGAGGGCAGCCAAGAGGACGAGGTGGGCGAGTCCCCGGCAGCACCGGACAAATCGAACAGCACCATGTACTACAGTGCCAACGATAATACGGGCGACGAGGGTGAAACTATGCAGACGAGCGAAGAGGGAACACCAGAAATGCCACTTATAGCCGTGTCCAGTCAGGAGGAGTTCGCCGAAGAATCGAACTTGGAGGCGAGCTCTAATTGCCCTTCTGTAGGCTGCTCGGAGCACTCCATAGGAAGCTCTCAGGAAATCGATATGGAGTACTCAGAGTCCTATGATCAGGTCAGCAGCCTCTCCCAGCTATTGATGCACTCGAATTCAAGCAACCCGGCAGCCGAAGAGTCCGGCAACGACATAGATGAGGTCGTGCCGGAAACATCTAGCCAACTCGAGGAGGAGGCGGGATTTTGGGAGGAGCTGGCACGCCTAGAAGCTGGATCAGATAGCCAGCCAACACCTGAGAGTGAAGAAAACAAAAGTGATGCTCCGATTAAACCTGAGGTAGAGAACACATCGATGGAGTTTCAGTACAGCCAGAGTAACGAGGAGATGGAGTCATCCGGTTATGCATTGGTGGGATCTCGAGAACTCCATAGAATTCAGAGGATGACTACCGAAAATGACAGTAACAGCGATTACGATGATGAGCACCTTGTCCAGGTCGTAAAGATATCGGAGTCGGAGGATTCGGAGGCTATGTATGATGACAACAAGCCCAGCACCTCGAGGGCGGCAGCGGAAATGCAGCTCAAAAGTGGCGGAGGGGAAAACAATCAGTTCTCTTTAAGCGGAGATTATGAAGGGGTTAAGGAGGAGGAGGATTTTTTGGCCGAAGGAGTTAATGCAGGAGAAATTGCTAACAATGGCTGGATAACCATTAGATATTCCATAGGCTTCGAGGATAGGTTGGATGGGGATGAGGCTCAGGATCAGGCACAGGATTCAGCTGAACCAGAAGAAAATGAATGAGAATGTTCCGAGTCAAGATATGTCGCAGTGGGAATAGTTTATTGACCCTTTTAATTCGGTTTTTTTTTGCATTTATTTATAGATTTTAATAGCCCTTTCACTTTACATTATTGGCATGAATTGCATTTTCTAACTTTTTGTTTTTAATACTATTCACAAAACATAAATATTTTTTAAACTAACAAAGGAGTTCCTTAAAAGAAAACAGGAAGTACAAGTATATATTTTATTCATATCACTACCCTAACTCTACATTCCTTATATACAAAATATATATTCTTTGTAACTCCATTTAACTAACAAAGAAATTGTACTGGTTAAGGTGTGTTCTTAATTCGCCTTTGTAAAAGTAAAAAAAGGAAATAAAGGTTTATTTTTGTAGCTTCTGTAAAAGTAAAAACGGAAATAAAGTTGGAGATCTTGGTGTGCTTATCATATCTTAAATTATTACCCTACTATATCTATATATATTATTTTAAAAGGTTTTGGGTTTAAGCTAACTTTACTTTGCTAGAAGAGTTTTTTGCTGACTCAAGGTCAAGCCCACGGATACTAATGACAGAAACTGTTGTGTATCGAAGTCAGCTTGAGAGATATCTTTAGTTATGTATCTAGCATTTTTATATATATTATTAAAATAATATGTGTAATATATAATATATAATATCATAAGTCATCGAAGTGATTTTCCCCTAAAAATGTTATTGTAAACACAGATATATTGATCCCTCCAAGTGTTAAGTGTTAGTTCTGTGATGATGTCAAGTGTGTATCCTAAGTAGTGGTGATGTCCTGTGAGTCCAATTGTGAGTCCTGCTCTCTTTAATCATACTCATCGTACTCACCGCCTCCTGAATATGTACCTGCCCCGCCCCTTTTTGTTACCGCCTCTCATTTGCAGCCCTTCTGTGCTACCTCGCTCATAAGTACGAGTTTCTGTATTCACCTGATCGCTACTACACCGCCGGCCTGGAAATGGGAGCCCTTGAGCAGCAGGTGTATGTCATACACAAGGTGGAAGCTACCAGCAAGCACAACTATCCGGCAGTCAATATGAGCGATCTGCAACAGAATGAGAGTGGAGCTGCGTATGGCTTCGGTGGCCATGAGATGAGCTTGACCACGAGCACTCCCGTTGGTCGAAATGTGGGTAGTGGCGGTGCTTCTGCTTCAACGAGGAAATCTTCCCTCGGTGGAAATCAGTCCTTTGACTCGTCCGGCCAAGTTCCCTATCGCACCATCTCCCACTTTGGCTTTAACTGTCCGCTGATGACGGCGCCCAGCATTCCGCTGCATCCGGAGCACCGATCCATTTGGCAGACGGTGGCCGAGCAGCGCGAAAAGGTGGTGTCCTTCATCGACCTGACCACCCTGAGCCTGGATAATCGCAAGCTGCTTAATGTGGTGACAAACCAGAGCCAAGCCCAGTCCCAAACGCAGTCGCAATCGCAATCCTTTGTGTCCGAGAAGCACATCCAGCTGGAGGTGACGCCCTTGAAGCGGAAGCAGCGCGTCTACAGCACCACGACCACCAGCAGTGGACGCAGTGCGGATGACAGCATGGACGAGCTGGAGAGTATGTTGAGTGGCCTTACCATACGCACGCCCCGCAGACACGAGCAGCAGGACTCCGGCTTATACCGCAGCTACACCTTCTTGCCCAGCAATCATGTCCTGCCAGGGGGCGGCGCGGATGCCAATGCCAGCGGCCAGGTGGATCATGATCGGGAGCGGCCCGAGGCCGACCAGGGCGAAATGTTCCTACGCGGAGGCACCGACGACAGCGGCTTGGGCACTTCATCGGGCAGGCGCCAACGTCTGGCCACTACCAGCAACGATTCGTCCACCCAGGAGGCGGAGGCCTACACCCAGGGCAAGCATGTTAGGCTCACCCTTAGCAGTTCGCCCACACCCACAACAGCAGCAGGAGGACATGGACAACTGCCCACAACCATCGAGATCCTGATCAATGTGTCGCTGCGCAACGCCGAATGTATCGAGACGGTGCAAACGCACGAGCAGGAGTTCCGGGCCAAGCTGGAGAAGGTGATCGACGAGGAGATCCACTACATCTCCCAACAGCTGGCCTATCAGCAGCGCCAGACGGAGCTGCACCAGCAGGTGCAGCAGGCGAAGAATCGTGCTCCTCTAGCTTCGCCCACGTCCTCCTTAACAGCTCCTTCGTCCTTGCTGCAGCGCTGCAACTCGGCGCCGGCGCTGTGCCACACCTACAGCTATGTGGCCGTGGTCTTGGCCGAGTCCGATATGCCGCCGCCCAAGCCAGCTGAGGAGTCATCGCCGTCACTGCCTGTGGAAAGGGAGAACTTGAATGGGCTGCTCATCAGCTTGGAGAAGGAGCTGGAGCGGCTGCTCAACAGCGTGGTGAAGGCGCATATGATGCACAACAAGGCGATTATCCATGACTGTCGGGCTCGCATTTCCCAGATCACCGAGGGACTGGCCACTTCTTAGACTTGATTACAAAATATTGCTTAATAATTTACTTAATATTGTTATACCTACACAAACGTTAAGATTGGAATCTCCCATTGTACATCCTTAACTCTAGTTTTAAGTGGACGATTTTATAATCACACTCGGGTAATATTTGTAGAATCTTCTCTCTTGTTAAATCTCTTTTTAAATTTCAGCAACAGCGATAGATTCCGTACTATATAAAGTAATATTAAGTTTAGTGTTAAGGGATTCCATTGTTTTGTCCTCCTAAATGCAATGTTAAGAGTCTTCAATAACTTTATGGGACTCTGCAGGATTAAAGGACTTATTAATTACCTACAGCATATATGCAAATATATATATTAAGAAATCATTTGTGAATTTTTGTTAAGTTTACTTTTTGTCCAATTTCATTACCATTTCTGTTAAATACTTTTTATAATTTAATTACGCATAATAATAAAATAAGAGTTCATTACACGATCTAAATGCTAACACTTAGATAAGAATACTCATAACCACCCGCCTTCGTCATTAAGTAAGACTCCAGAGGTAACCATTTTCATTTATTCTTATTTATGTTTTGTGCATGTCTTCGCTTGCTTTTATGTAGTTGTACTTATTGCATGTCCTGTATTTAGTTGTCCTACCCCAAAGCCATTTATGTACTAATACACCTCATACATTTACACTTGCCTTAGTTAGGTTCTAATTTGTGCGCGTCTTTGAAATGGTGAAAGTAAACCTAAAAATTAATATCGAACATTTGTGTGCGTCCACTGAGTTACATTTGTAGGAACCAAATGCAATTATAAAAGATTTATTAACTAAATGCCACCCGTTCTTCAACAGGTGAAAACGTACAAAACGGCGACCACTCGGAGGCACACTTGAGCACCTTCTCCCAGAGCAGTAAAGAGGTAAGTAAATCCCATCAGATCGCCGATCACCTTAAAGCATTTATCGATCGGGAGTTCACCAGTGGTGGGAGAACATCATGCATATTGGACAGAGCTCGTAGATAACAGTCGATAACTCTTTTTCTCTCGATTGACATGCTCTTCGATTGAGTGCTCTCAGTTGGGAGTTCTTTCTTTTACTGTTACTCGCGGGCTCTGCTACTGAGCTAACCCTCATCTGACTTACTTACTAACCCCAAGCGCAAGCGATATTCTCACTGCAAATTTCTATTACGGTTCCAGGATGTGTCCACGGACGGATCACCCAAGAAAGACAAGAAGAAGAAGAAGGGCCTGCGCACACCATCGTTTTTGAAGAAGAAGAAGGAGAAGAAGAAGGCGGAGGCCTAAGCTGGGCTCGTTCAGTAGTAGAAGTAGCAATCTTGACACACACTCCCACCACCAGCGGGAAACGGGAACCGAGTACAGAGAGCGGAGGACCGAGGAGGAGCCGGAGATTAAACGAAAATGAAAACCACGAAAGAAGAGAAAGCGGAAGCCAGAAATCAGCGAAAGAAGCATTATATAAAAGAGAAAGAGAGTGGAGAGGCATATAAACCAGCAACAGATGAGAAGCTAAAATCATTGACGATAACCCGTACCGAAAGCAGCTTCTCCCCCCAATTCGCATTCACAGCTTATCATATCTATTATAATATAATTCTAATTTTTAATTTATACGATGCCCACGCAGCAGTGCACCCACAATTTGTATGATAACGAGAGGCAGTTCTCTCAGATTCAGATTCAGACTCACACGCAATATATCCGACACGCCGCTCTGTTCAATACAAGAAATACGCAAAAATCTTCTTCTAGATGTATTAGCTTTTAAAATAAACTACGTAAGCACATTACATAGTTGAAACAACAAAAAAGAACACGAAAAGGAGCAGAAGAAATTACTATTGTGTATGTGCTGCTACCCTGGAACAAAAGCAAACTTTTGTCTTCAGACACATACATCATACATATAATAATACTTAAATGCAATATTTTTTATATAAATGCAATAAATCGATGACAAGAACAACAATATATGATATTCTTTGCATGTGTTTGTTTGTCAAAATATGCTTTTTATGTTTTGTGTTCTCTTGTTTTGTTTTCAATTCCGAGCAGCAGCAGCCACACTTTGCACACAAACGAATGATGAATAATAACTATGTATACATGCAGCAATTGAATTAGTTTTTTTATATAAATAATTACATATATATTTTTATGTACGTAAAACTGTTTATACATACAAATACATAATATATATATACATATATATATATATATATTTATAAAGCGATCAATAAATTATGAAGAAACAAAAAGTAAACTCCAAGACACTGAACAGAGAAAAGCAGAAACACAATCACAGGGAACAGAGAGAGATTCCATGAAAGTCGCCGAGTTTCAAAATTCCAGCATTTCTTTTGTAAGTAGACGTGCTTGTCTTGAAATCGCTATCCCACTTAATATATGTATTCGAACGATATCGAGAACTGCAACAAACTATATAAATATATATATATGACTGCCATAGCATGTACATCTTTTAAGAAAAGGCACAACTTAATCGCATTTAAATGTCAAATTAACTGCATTCAACTTGAATCTGATAACTTAAACCCAATGATCATTATAGCCAGATCAATCGAATGTTTCTGCTTTTCCTGCCCACTCCCACCACCACCCACTCACACTCACATACACAACACTCAACACTATATACACACACACAACGTAATACGTGCTTTGCTGAGCCTTAGACAAAAAAAAAAAGAAAACGGCAAAATCAACATTTACGATAAATACTTACATATAAAGAGTACAATTTAATTGATTATTTGCGCAACGACGGAAGCTTATTTCTAGCAACTTTTTTGCGTCATCAAAGCAAAAAGTCTGTATAATTTTGTCCTTAGATTAACATTAGAAATTTGTCAATATTCTCAAACTCTGTGCAAATAATAAAAAAAATACTTTTGAAAAAAGCAAACGAAAGCCGGGAAGTTGTTTCTTCGAATTCGTTTAGATTGTAAGAAATGCATATAAATATATACACTTAAATTCGTATTATATAAAGTACACACAAAAACACACACGAAGCTGAACAAACACGAAATAAATAAACACTTGGAAATTGTACAAAATTCAAATCTTAATCTCATTTTTTCATCCCCATAGAGTGCATTATAATATAGATAATATATACGCTATAAAGGATCGGCTTAACCAGGAAAGTCGAACTTATTTGTTCATTAAACTAATTACCAAGGAGTTATAACGATAATAGACCTTCCAGGCTCTTTCAGTTCCTAGAGGTCTTGGTAATTGTTTTAAATAGAAAGTTATACGAATTTTAGAGGGATACCTAGCTTTCAAAAATATAAAAACTAAACCTACAGATCGCCGAGTACAAATACCGCGCACTAAGGATTGCAATATACTTCCATATATATTCGAATATTATGTCTGGCTTATGAGGGGTAATTTCATTCAAATAAGCAAAGCAGTTTACTCGTTATCTAATATTTTTTTCACATATTTTTAAAATTAACATAAAAAGAAAAGGTTTTAAGGCTAACTAAAAACACTATTAAAATTTCTAATTTCCCGCGGTTCATCAAACCAAGGCACTACTGCTTTCTTGCAGTCGTTTGACAACACTGGTCTGTTCGTTCATTGTTTCTTTGTTTTGTGTTTTGTGCATATTTTGTGACTCAGAGCCGTGATCCGTAATAAAATATCAGAATTGAAACAAAATTTAGTGTGCCACAGAACTCTTAAGTGTAAACATGTCTCTCGTTACGGATGCAGAGTGGGCGGAGTACAAGGTGATAAGTCCCCCAAATGTTCCCCAAAACGCAATATCCTAAAAGTCCGATTTTATTTGCAGTCCAAGTTCGACAAGAACTATGATACTGATGAGGATTTGAAGCGCCGTGAATTGTACGCAAGCGCAAAAGCCCGAATTGAGGAACATAATATTAAATTCGAGAAGGGCGAAGTAACTTTCAAAATGGGAATAAATCATTTGGCGGACCACACCCCAGAGGAAATGGGCAATCTGCGTGGCAGTCGCCAGCCACCCAAGTAATTCCTTGAACCCCAGATGGAAGTGCATTTCAGTAGCTGTAATCTCAATATGTAATTCTATAAATAAGACATTTTTACTCGAATGTTTTTTACCCACCCCCAAATAAACAATAAATCAGCTGTTTTATATATTCAAGGGATTGTGGCATTGTTATTGTCTGGCCACACCAAAAAGGTAAATAGTTCAATGATTCTTTGGTTCATTGAACCGAATTTAAATATACATTCGACTTGAGTATATAGAATTGCAGATAAGCCTGCATTCATTACATAATCAATATGCAATCTACACATAAAATTATTTTATATGCATTTAAATTTTCAAAACTAATCGCTGCCGCCTGACCCGGATGAACTAGTTCCGGGCATTCTTATTGTCGCTCACTTTGCGAACCGAACAGCAGGGTCGACGAGCGGCAGTTCACACACAACATTTGAAAAAGTTTGTAAACTTTTGCCTTTCAATCACATAGACACCGACACACGTAGTTATTTGTTTTGGTTTTAACGTACACATTTTTTATCACGCGCATAACCCGCTCTCGACACACTTAATTGCAGAATCCAGGCGACCAACAGCAGCAGCAGCAGAAGCACCTCCTCTCAGCCACAATGTCCGGAATCATGCGTGTACCATCGATTTTGGCCAAAAATGCAGTTGCCTCCATGGTAGGTAATCCGGTTAAGTTCTATCATTCGCGTAATCCTCCCGGGATATATATATAGTGGTTATACAACCGGCTTGAAAAGATTTACCCAACGCTCGTGATGTGAATACAGAAGCGCCAAGAAATTTGGCCAAAACGCACGGCCCGCAGTTGTGTTATGTAATTTGCTCAGAATTTGTTGGCCAGGTGTTGATACCTGCCTTGTCGGGGACAGTGTGCGCCTCAAGCTGTGGCAACTAAAGATTTTCCGTGCAGTGCTTGGTGGTTTTCACGATTTAAAACCCCCAAAAAGTGAGTGTGCCTTAGCGAGGTTATGTTATGGTGCTGCTGCCCCGCCCCCGTTCCGGCTCCAACGTCGGAGTACTCGCATCGCCCAATCCACGATGCGTGCAAGCAATGCATTTGGCAAGCATTAATTGTAATTGCCATTTGTGGATAACGGCTTACAGCTGCACACCAACAACAACAATAGTTTCGGCTCGGTACAGTGAAAATCGCATGAGATCGGGAGAGGGAGAGAGAGAGTGGACAAAGAGAACGGGATAAGATAGGAAGGCCCGTCGGCGGCCAGCTAACAACTAACAGCTGATTGTATAATTGAGTTGATCACTGCCCCTCCTTCACCCGACCCCCCCAGAGGAAAGCCACAATTAAATAATTTACTGATTACATAAGCAGCTATCTCTGAAGAAAGCCGCCTTCTTCCAGACGCTCCCTGGCTCTTATGGCATCTTCTCAGTTGTCGACGTCATCTCCGCCACATGGAGAGATTAGTTCTGAAACACCCAAGTTGCGTGTTCAATTTGTTTTAACAAATCTAGGGCTTGTTAATTGCAGTTATGTACTTCCCGTGCATTCCCAACTTTCCGCCCTTGTTTTTATTTGGAAATCCCCCGATAAGATAAGAACCCTAAGTTGTTGCAGATGCATAATTAGTAAGGGGTATTCTAGGCATTTAAAGCGGCGAACAAATTGGTTAATTAGTTAATGCTTAGAGTTTATTTTCCTCGCTCTGTAGATCATCGGAAATTCTCACCCTCTGTCAGTCTCCACTGGCACTAATCTCTAGAGTTTACGCAATTATTTTCGCAAATGATTGTGAATTATGGCTGGATGACCAACACAAACAATGTTTTGATGACTTTATAGACAAGCCTGGCTTTTAAATGAGTAAATTGTTTCCACTAGTCGTTGCTATCTCCATAGCAAACTGCAGCGGGTGGTCATTAAATTAATCACACTTGCACTAAAAGAAAACTGGCAGCTGAAATAGAATAAATAGTTTAATGTATAAGAAAGTAAATTATCATTTGAATTAATTTTGTTAGAAGTACATTTCCCCCTGATCTTGTTTGTTCTGTTGATGAAACATTTTAAAGCCGCTGGAGATGTGTCTTCTAGTTGTGGCAATGGATTCATATACTATCCCCAACGTTATCCCATTCAGGGATTAAGATTTATCCTAATCTCGCCTCTTTTCCCTTCTCTTGCAGCAACGCGTCGCCGCGATTGGAGCACAACGCAGCTACCACATCACACATGGCCGCCAGCAGGCCTCGGCGGCCAATCCGGACAAGATTTCGAAGCAATACCCGGTGGTGGATCATTCCTACGATGCCATCGTCGTGGGAGCCGGAGGAGCTGGCCTGCGGGCGGCCTTTGGCCTGGTGGCCGAGGGATTCCGCACAGCGGTGATCACCAAGTTGTTCCCCACCCGCTCGCATACGATTGCCGCCCAGGGCGGTATCAACGCGGCGCTGGGCAACATGGAGGAGGACGATTGGAAGTGGCACATGTACGACACGGTCAAGGGTTCCGATTGGCTGGGCGACCAGGACGCCATCCATTACATGACGAGAGAGGCACCTAAGGCGGTTATCGAGCTGGAGAACTATGGCATGCCCTTCTCGCGCACCCAGGACGGCAAGATCTACCAGCGAGCCTTCGGTGGTCAGAGCTTGAAGTTCGGCAAGGGCGGCCAGGCCCATCGCTGCTGTGCGGTGGCCGATCGTACCGGTCACTCCCTGCTGCACACGCTCTACGGCCAATCCCTGAGCTACGACTGCAACTACTTCGTGGAGTACTTCGCTCTGGATTTGATCTTTGAGGAGGGCGAGTGCCGAGGTGTGCTGGCCCTCAATCTGGAGGATGGCACGCTGCATCGCTTCCGCGCCAAGAATACCGTGATTGCCACCGGCGGCTACGGACGCGCCTTCTTCTCCTGCACCTCGGCGCACACGTGCACTGGCGACGGCACTGCCATGGTTGCCCGCCAGGGTCTGCCCTCGCAGGATCTGGAGTTCGTCCAGTTCCACCCGACTGGAATCTACGGTGCCGGCTGTCTCATTACCGAGGGCTGCCGCGGAGAAGGCGGCTACCTCATCAACGCCAATGGCGAGCGCTTCATGGAGCGCTATGCTCCCGTGGCCAAGGATCTGGCTTCCCGTGACGTTGTCTCGCGCTCCATGACCATCGAGATCATGGAGGGCCGAGGCGTTGGACCCGACAAGGATCACGTGTTCCTGCAGCTGCACCATCTGCCGCCCAAGCAGCTGGCCGAGCGCCTGCCCGGCATCTCTGAGACCGCCATGATCTTCGCCGGCGTGGATGTGACGCGCGAGCCCATCCCTGTGCTGCCCACGGTGCACTACAACATGGGCGGTGTGCCCACCAACTATCGCGGCCAGGTGATCACCATCGACAAGGATGGCAAGGATGTTATTGTGCCGGGACTGTATGCTGCCGGTGAGGCGGCCTCCAGCTCTGTGCACGGTGCCAACCGCCTGGGTGCCAACTCTCTGTTAGATTTGGTGGTGTTCGGACGTGCCTGTGCTAAGACCATTGCTGAACTGGAGAAGCCCGGCGCCCCGGCGCCCTCTCTCAAGGACAACGCTGGCGAGGCCTCGGTTGCCAATCTGGACAAGCTCCGCCACGCCAACGGCTCGATCACCACAGCCGATCTGCGCCTGAAGATGCAGAGGACCATGCAGCACCATGCCGCTGTGTTCCGTGACGGGCCCATCCTCCAGGAGGGCGTGAGCAAGATGCGAGAGATCTACAAGCAATTCAAGGACATCAAGGTCGTCGATAGGTAAGGTCTACCGAAGTGTTCCCGATTCTGCAACTGATTTCCCTTTATTTTGTAAAAGGTCGCTCATCTGGAACTCCGACCTGGTGGAGACGCTGGAGCTGCAGAACCTGCTCGCCAATGCCCAAATGACCATTGTGGGCGCCGAGGCGCGCAAGGAGTCGCGTGGTGCTCATGCCCGCGAGGACTTCAAGGCCCGCGAGGATGAATACGTAAGTTTACAACGCATAACACCCATTAAATAGTTATTTATCTACGGATTTTCATTACAGGACTTCAGCAAACCCCTTGAGGGCCAGCAGAAGAAGCCGTTCGATCAGCATTGGCGCAAGCACACTCTGTCCTGGGTGTGCAACGACAACGGTGACATTACTTTGGACTACAGAAACGTGATCGACACAACGCTGGACAACGAGGTCAGCACGGTGCCGCCAGCGATCCGCTCCTATTAAGACAAGACTTGGAGTTGCAAGACACCCGCATACACGATACACCCAACAAACCACCACAAAATCATTACTACTTACGGATGTCTACTTAAACGTCTTGGTGGGTCGCCAGTAAAAACTGTTGTCAAGTCTCTGCATTGTGTTACCCACCCACTGGGGACTGGGAGCTTGGCAGCGGTTCCCGGTGCTTTGCGATGAAATGTAAAACCAACTACAACTATTCAAACCCTATATATTTTCTTTATATATCCAAGCCGTTTCTATTTATTGTTTTGTGCGCTGCCCTCCATTTGGTTAATTCCTTGGTTGTCGATTTTTACATAAGCGAAAAGTGTGTATGAGCAGGCAACGCGAGTGATGTCTGAGGCGATCCTGACGACCCTGGAGTCTGTTAACAAGCAAAAGAAAACAAATCCAACAATTTTCTAGTATTTGTTAAACTTATTAAATTATTAAAACGAAAACACATGTAAAAACAATAAAAAAAGAGAACAAAAGTCGAAAACGTTTTGCTATATAGTTAATAAAACTGATGAAAAGATTGCACTAATTCGTTTCTCCTCCATTTAGCCGCGGAAAACGTGCATTTGATTGGGCCTAACACCGAGCTGGGTCAAAATATCGACGGCCGCCGTGTTAAAGCCACTTGGTCCACAAATTGCCACATAAGTACATCTGTCCGGCTGCTTTTCCTGAAACAGGGAAGCCAGCAGCTCCAGCGATATTCGTTCAGGCTTATCCTCCAGCTGGGAGAGCAAGTGGGTGCAACTGAATCGCTCATCTTGATTGTGCATCTCCTCCAGTTTCTCCTTCAACCAAATGTCCGCTGGAGTCTTGTTGAAGTAGAAGAGGTGTAGGCTTTCTCTAAGGATAGAATAATCATTAGTAATAATTATTAGGTTTCTAATCAAAGTTAGCTTACATGCGGTTTGTATTCCTTTTCAAGATCGGCTGAATAAGACTTAAAATCGGCGTTAGTCCGCTTCCGGCTGCCAGCAAAAGAATGTTTCGGTGTGCAGTAAGCTCCGAGAGCTGGAATCCTCCACGGGGCGCGCTCAGTTGGACACGAGACCCAATGTGGAGCTGATGCAGGTGACTAGAGACGGGTCCGTTGGTGTACCGCTTTATCAAGAAGCTTAGACTATCCGAATTTGTTGGCGGGTGCACCTCCAAAGGTAGGTATGTGTGGTCCACAGGTGTGTAGCTTCGCTGGATGCGCTCTCCGTCCACTGGAACTTCGATGTTGATGTGGTAGCCCACTGGTAGGAGCATCACTAGATCCCGCTCAGCGCTTTGCAGGCTGAGTTCAAAGGAGTCGTGATTGAAGTCCCTGCGATGGATTACTTGGAAGTCGTAACTTTCCTCTTGTATGCTGGGGGAGTCAAACTTCCGGGAGATGTGTGTCCCGTAGGTGGGCCAAGGTGCTGGCTCTTCTTTGCCTAGCACCAGTTCAATCTTTCCCGATTCGACACCTATTCTCGCAGCCTTCGGAGGCCACTCCACCTTCTCGGTTAGCTGGAAGTCAAAGGTATGCCATTGCTGGCCCACTAAAATCCGCACTGCCAGCTGCTGCGGGTTCTGCCTTCGGACCAACACACCCGGATTGGCAAAACTGCGGCTGTAGAAGATCAGGGTCAGTTCGCTCCTCTGCTGAATCCAATCAAAACGAGGCAAAATCTCCGTAGGCTTCGGAATCGCCGCCGTTATCGCGGGGCTTATAGGATCCTTGGAATGTTTGGCGGCAGCATTCTCCTTCAGTGGTCCTATGTAGCATTTCCCCAACAACTGGGGATAGTTGACCCAGGCATGAACCTCGTCAAATAACTTGGTGGCATCGCTTCCCACCCCCCGCATCAGTTCGTCCACGCCGCCCGGATGGAAGTCCATGTAGCGGGTGACATTGAACACGCGGCCGCGTATCGCCATCCAGGCGTCGTCGACCTTGTTGTGCAGCGCCAACTCGCTTCGGGAGACGGGCATGGTGAGACCACCGGTCCCCGAAAGATCCGCCCCGGAGTTGCACAGCCGTATCCAGCTCATCAGAGAGTAACCTGGCTTCAGGGCGCACTTGTTGCGCGGATTGCCGGTGGCAGAGCCCGAGACTGTGGAGGTTCCATTGGGGCTCAGCTTCTGCGGCGCCGTGACGGGCAGCTGGAGGCCACCGGCAGACCCGGCCAGAGCCACCACTTGAGGAGGTCTGAGCGGTTTGTTGCTGGCGGGTGGCTTGAGTGTTGAATCGGACATTGTTAGTCCCACACGAGGTTTAATCACAGCAAAATAAATAACAAAATAAACAGCACAGCAGCTGTTTTGGCCATTAGTTCCGTGAGCTAGTTCGCGCTAAGAAGTGAACCAGTTCTTAGTCGAATGAAGGTTAAATTTGAAATCTTTAAAAGTCTTTAAGCAAATTGGAAATGTGATAATAAATGTGTAAATCAAAACTAACAGTATGCACTAACTAGTTAAGGTTCAATTTATAGATGTAGGTTTTATAGAAAACTTTCAACTGGAACTCAATTTCCCTTATGTGTGTATGGTGAGTTTAACAAAATTTGGAAAACTCTTTAAAATTAGTGATATAAAGAGCATATTTAACCTTATCGTTTTTATGGCAATATAGGAATATAAAATACCTTCCAAGCTTTCAATACATGGATAGGGAATGCTGATTACTATATGACTTCCATAACTTCAAAACACTACACACCAAATTGAAAATACTTTTCCGAGGATATCATTTAAGCTACATTTTCTCTAGAAAACTGTCATACTGATATATATATATATATATATATATATATATATATGACTTTCAGAAATGTACATTTTTATATTATTTATATTTTTGAAGAATACATTTTTCGTTCATCATGTTTTATTTAACAATTCCAACTGGTCTCAACAAAGATTTATATTATTTAATTGTATACTTTATGATTATTTCTTTTAATCAAAATTATTGAAGAAATTAAGAAATGTTTCATTATATATATATAAATGTATAGCCAATATTAATAATCTGCTAATAAAATGATATACCAAGCTGATTGAGATAATTCTTGTAAGATCTGATAGGAAATAGAATCCCCTACTGTTCCGTAGTCACTATTTGTATAAGTCTCTGCTAAACCCATTAAAAATCGTTATTAAAACATTTACGGCAGATTGGTGAAGCAAATGCTTAACAACTTAATAACACAATCGTCGGTTGTATTGCTTTTCAGATAATAACTTTATTATTATAGGGCAGGAAAGCTGACAGTCGGGCTATAACCGCTTAGTATTGGAACTGTTGATAAGAAGTTGGCCACTGAATAGGACCTGCATAGGAAGGCATCGACTTGGTGAACGCCTGACTTTGGGCATCGCCAAGATCGCTAATGTAGTGATTGGCGACTCCCACTGTGACCACTGGCACCTCAAAGTCTCCATCCGATTTCTGCGGTGAAATAAGTAATTAAGAGTAAATATGATCCACTGCAAGCCCTTAAGACGGGTACTCACGTGGAGATCAAACCAGAAGGTCAGTGGGGAGTTGTCCTTGCCGTACGTGAAGTAGATGTGGTTGACCGTGTTCTTACCAAGATAGGCTGTCGGCAGGGACCAGGCCTTTATGACCACGTCCGCGTACGGCTGGAAGAAGATGCTGCAGTGGTCCGAACACGGCACACTGCCCTCAAAGTGCATCGTCTTCCCGTCCTCAAGCAGCGTCTTGGTCATCTGCAACTGGGGAACCGAAGGCAGAGTAATTGGCGTGGCTCGCGGCAGCCACTTCGCCTGGAGGCGGCTCTTCACCCAGCGGTGATCGTAGAAGGGAAGCCCGCACATCATGTACTTGTCACAGTCGGCAGTCACGCTGACCAAGCCGGTTAGGTTGACCTTGGTGTTCTTCAGGGGATTGTATCCGCGGCGATCCTGGAAGTTGAACAGGTAGCCAGACTCGTCCTTGCTGACGGTGCCGTCGAACTCGTAGAAGGTACGTCGGACGTGCTGCAGACCAGAGGGCCACTATTAACACCAAAGTCTTTTCAAGATATATATATATATACGAACCAGGTAAGGCACACGCTCTATGTTGGTCTTCGGGCGGTATGGGAAACCAATTTGGGTGGAGGTTGCTACGTAAATGGTAACACCACTAATGGCCAGCAGGGTGAGCAGGATCATGGAGGGCCGGCGGAACATATTGACTAGGGGAATCAGGAAACCCATTGCCAGAATGGCGCCCATGGCGTTCAAAGCCGAGATGACCAAGTCAGGGTTGGTTGACCTGGAAGCAAGAAGGTATAAGAAGTGTAAGTTAAGAGATACCATTCAGACCATGCTATGCAACCTTACATGCCGAAACGCCCCATCATGGGCACGAGGGTCACAAGGAACGTGTATATCAGATAGCTGTTGTTTATGAACGGAACGACCTGGGCAATCTTGAGCACGCCCGTCCAGGAGAAGCCGCGATCGTGCAGAGTGGTCAGCAGGTTAATGGCCAGGGGGATAACGTAGAAGATGAGAGTCCAGGTGACTGTATAGGCGGATCGCAAACCGAACACGGTGATAGCAATGTCCAGGATGGCCAGCACTGCGGCATGGCCATGAAGAACCAGCTGGAGTTGTTGGGCAAACGCCACCTTGCTCTGCACAGAGGAAGAAAGCCACTATTAGTACACCCACTCCGTACCGGAAGTACTCCCCACTCACGTTCTTCCTCAGCCTGAGGTAGATGTACGAAGGCAGACTTAGTCCCAGGAGGCTCGGGCATATGTAAAGGCCGATCATCAGCACGGGAGTGCTGAAGTAGGTGAGGGAGAGTCCGTACATGTCGAACAGGTAGGCAATGATCACGGGCAGGCCCAGACCCAGCACAAAGGCAATGATCTGGAGGACGAGGATCAGGATGAACCAGCACAGGATGTTGCCAAGGGACACACTCGAAATGCTCGCCGTGCGCCAAACGGACACAAAGATCAGGACAAGGGTGACGGCGGACACGGCATAGTTGAGCATGACCCCGGTGCTCTCCGTGTAGCTGACGAAGTACAAGCCCAGGACGTCGAAGAATACCGCGTGTCCATTGGTATTGGCCTTTATAATAAGTACGATTTATAATTCAGATAGCAGATAAAAAATAAAATAAGTATATATATCTTACCGCTGTGTTTTCCAGCTCAGTGGCATTAGCCAAAGCACGCACTAGACTCAGCAAGTTCTCGCCCGTGTTCTGGATGGAGCCTCGGGGAATATTCTCGAAGCGATCGTATTTGGTGTGGTAGAAGTAGCCATTAATGATCTGGGCCATGTCCAGGCCAACAATTTTTGAGTATTTTGTAAAAATGCTGAAGTCCGTGTCGGAGGGCAGGATGCCCGACTGAAAGACTTCCTCGGCCATGGAGTTGGCAAATGGATGCTTGGCATAGGACTTGTAGATCTGCAAGACAGACACCTTAAGGTTGGCTGGGGAAAGAGCGAAGCGCGGGTGTGTGTTACCTTGTTCATAAGCCAGGCCTGGTTGGGTCCACTCTGGAAGACAATCTCGCGACCTCCACCGCCAGCGGCGTCCAGGTTAAGAAGGGCCCTGCAGAGAGCCAAGATTGTAAGTTAAAGTAAAGGTTAAACTGGTAACTATCTGTAGGATACTTACACGCAGTTCGGTGCCCACGGGTGCTGGGTGATAAAGAAATGGGAAGCCTCCAGGGGATTCTCCTCGGCTCCGTTAAACAGAAAGACGATGGGATGGGTAAAGGTCTGCTTGGTGCTGGACATTACACGCAGGACCTCCATGATCGCCACGACCATCTCTCCGGCATCGCCGGCAGACGGACTCACTGGCTTGGAATCGAAGTGACTGTTGACCAGGAGGTAGGTCTGGCTGGTGCTGCCTTTCGGACTGAGCTTCACGACGATGTTCTGCACTCCCTGGTACTTGTTGACCATGGTCCAGTGAATGTACTCTCCCGAGCCCACCTGGTGATCCACTTCTATGTCGAAGTAGTCTGTAAGGACATTCGCCTCGATCTCTGCCACCAGGCCCAGAAGGAAGTCGACCGTCTTGTTCTCGTTGCCATCGCTGCCAACCACTTTGGTTCCGATTTGGACCAAGTTGTAAAGGTTGTTCTGGGCACGCTCGGCAATGAAGAGTCCCTTGCCGGCATCCTCGATGGTCAGGCCCGTGGGCAGGCTGTAAAAAAGCGGATGCACAACCGCAAAGAAGAGGAGCGCCCAGAAAAGAAGGAACCCGCTGGCCAAGTACCAGGGTCCCCTTACGTATTGGTCCTGATTTTTGGCCTTTCTTGAGGGTGCCGATCCGACTCCATCTTCGAGAGGCTCATCAGAGATCTGGAGCAGGATAAATGGTCTTTAGTAGGAAAGAAAGGAATATTACCAAGATCTAATGTGTCTTTACAAGCTTGTCCTTGTCTCCCATTTCACTATTTAGTTTGGTACTGAGTTTGCTGTTGCCAAAAGAATCGGACTGATTTGAATTGACGAAGGCCGAGTTCTTATATAGCCAAAAATTCGGTTGGATACCAGTTAAGAGCCATAGAAATTATGATGGATTTATTATTTTATGATCAGTGGTAATGATATGCGCACGTGTGCCAGCCGATAAAGCATAATTGAGGCGAGGGCAGCTTAAGAAGAGATATGCTCTTTCCTTATAAGGAGAAGATCATTAAATAAATGTCTATTTCCTTACAATACTTACACCAAACTTTTAAATGAAAATTAAAATGAAAGGGTTCTTAAAAAGTGTCATAGATCGTCTGTTGAACTAAAAACTGATCAAGATGGTAAATATCATTATCATAAGGTCGGGAAATCTACCAAATATTTAAATGCTAGTCAAGGAACTAATGTAAACATTTATAAACATAAAGAAATAATAATAAATAAAATATCATATTCTCATCGTTTAAGGAATCGTTTAATGGGATTTGATTTTAATAGTTCCCTCTAATTATCGTTTACAGAAGTAAGCCCTTCGATCCCCCCTCGGCGGTGGGCATTATATTTATGATAAAATCACATAGCGTGTGATAACAATTCTATTACGTTATCTTGATCAACCATTCCAGACATGACAGCTCCCTTTTAAGAAATATAAAGTTTTTATTAGATGATTTGGGAACAAAAGAAAATTCAGAGGTGTAAACTAATGGATACATGTATAGTTATCACGATTGTTAAACTTATTGACTTCATGCGCCCAGATAAACTAGACCCACCACAACCCAATAATTGTTGCTTCGAAAATGATTATTCATGTACCCGGTACCCATAGGGTAACCTACCTTCTAACTTAGTGCCAACCGAGAATATATGTAACTCCCATTCTCCGATTTAGCCATGTCCGTCTGCCCGCCTGTCCCTCTGTCCGCCTGTCCGTCTCAAATCTCAGAGACTATAAGAGCTAGATCTACCAAATTCGGTGGCACTATTCTAATTTATTATACGCAGTTGAAGTTTGTTTTAAAATATGGCCATGCCCACTCCAGCTTTCAAAAATTCTGAAAAATGCATAAATAAGTAATTGTCGTGCTTTTCAGTTTAAGCTAAATTTAAATAAATAAATACATTTATGCGGATGTGCTATAAAAAATGTTAGTAAAATTGAATGATAAACAAGGGAGTCATTGAATAAACAATATTCTGTGCATGCTGAACTTTTGCTACATCTAAAACACCAATAGGTGTTGCCCAACATGTTCCTAGCAACATTTGTTTACATGTGTCAACATTTCAGCACAATAGGACAATGTGAATTAGCCATGTTCACCTGTTTCACCAACAAGGCTTTGATAACCGGGTATCTCACAGTCGTTCACACTTGTGTCTAGCTTTCTTACATGTTTTATTGTGTGTTCTTACTGATATACATAATGTATCCATATACAATTAGATCGTAGACGATTTTTATAGACCAAATTGATAAAGGCAGTTCAAATACATAAAGATAATATCATTTTACAAATCAGGGCTTTATTATGCAGATAGCCCTAATAAATTTCTAAGAATACTTTTCAGTTTATATTTCTTTGAAAACTATTACTCATTTTCATATTTCTTATATACATATTCTTATATACAAATAACTAGGGGCTTGATATCACTTCAAACTGTTTCTAAAAATATGCTATAAAGTCATTGAGGAAGGAAATTCATTGCACATTTGTTTTCTTTTCCAAGAGCACATTTTGTAGTATAGTTTTAGGCACATTTGATTTCAGAACTACAAGGCAACTACTTAAAAGGTTCTAAAAAATATTGAGAGCTTTTCAATGGAACAATTTGTGGATAGTACTGAATACCTACGCAACAATTTAAAGAAAAAATCTACACTTATTTACTATCTAAAGAGCTAGTAAATAAATCTGAGCCAATAATTTAATCAAACCTTTAAAACTTTTGTTCGGTTATAGGAACAATATTATACCTTTGAAGATACTTCAATATTATTACTTAGAATTCCAAATCGAAGGCTTGGCTTACTCACCTTATTTTGGCAGGAATCGAAGCGGGACCTTAGGGCCTGCCACATCTCCTCTGGGGGTAAACACTTCATCTGAGAGGCGATCTCCCTGAGCCTCAGCATCTTGGAATCTCTGATTTTTCTGTGTGGATCCGAGCTCTTCCCCAAAGAAATCTCTCGCCTTATACTTTGCCTTCTCTTGTATATGATTTCTTAATATACAGAGAGCCAAGAGTCCTGAGTTCAACAGCTTCTAAACTCGCAATGAATGAGTTTACACTATCGAAATGGTTAGTCCTCGAAGAACACTTCCTTGTTAGTATTTTGTGTACAACTGGCATGTTTTGTTTGCTGGAAACCCCATGGGGATCTTTAACATGCTTAATTAATTGATGAAGAGCAAGCAAAGTCAGAGCTTGGATTGTAACTATAGTATTCGTAATGTAGTTTAATAAAATACGTATTGTTTTCAGATTCTATACAGTTAATCGTTAACGCCTAATGACTACAATTAGTAAATCAGAACCAATATCATTTGCGGCGGAGACCTAGAAGTACCAGGTCTCGTAGGTGCCCACCCAGCCCTGGATGTAGGCGTACGAGGGAAAGCGCCCGATGTAGGTGCTGAGTTTCTCGATGGCAGTGATGTCCTGGGTCACCCAGTGGCCGCCGATACCAATCTCCAGGGTGGGCGTGTCGTACTTGGAGGTCGTCTTCTGCAAACAGTAGATGTTTGATTCGATTGAAGATAATAATTACTCGTAGTGGGTAAGTATTTGCTCACCTCAACATCGATGGTGAACTCCAGGGGACTGTCGTCCAGTCCGTAGGAGAAGTACACCATGAACGGCGGCTCCGCCTGCTCCCGCACTAGGGTGTCATTGAAGGACCAGTTCAGGATGCGGGCGTCGTTCTTCACATTGATGAAGATACCCATGTGAGAGGGTCCTGCCAGGGTGAAGTTGAAGCGCCGCTGCGTGTCGCTCTCCAGTTCGACCACGTCCTGCAGCACCAGAGTGGGGTAGTCGGTGGGAATGTCTGGCCCCTCCGACGTCTCGATCCACAGGCTGTACTCCCGGGCCTTGTTCCAGCGATGGTTGTAGAGCGGCATCCCGCAGAACATCTCCTCGTCGCAAAAGTCACTCACCTTGTGGGCCTCTCCTATGGCGTCGATTTCATCTGAAAAATAAAGAGATTAGTATGATATTATCTAGGAGTTTATAAGCCTTATATGAAGCTTACCCCGCGCAATCTCGAAACGTCTGTCCTGGGGATAAATGTACAGGCCAGACTCATCGATACGAGTGCTTCCATCAGCGTTATGGAGCCGACGATGGGCATGCTATATATGAAAATTATAAATATTTAATTACTTAAATTTCCCATTTTTCCAGAGTAAAACCTACAATCAATGAGTAGCGTTGTGGCGAGGTCTTCTCCTTGTAGGGGAATCCCGCATTTGTGACGGCAATAATGATGAACAGGATGGTCATGCCGAAGAAGCAGAGGACTATCGTTCTGGTCTTGCGGAAAAACATGATCAGTGGTGCCTATATATATAGAGAATTTTAAAAAGAATTAATAAATAATTACAGAAGGATTAGCCCCAAGAGATACTACTCACAATGAAGCCGGCAAACATCAGCGAGAATACCCAGACCAGGACAGCAATGATCAGATCCGGATTCCTCGAGCTTCCCGAACGTCCCTGCATCGGCATCAAGGTGGCCAGGGCACAGACACACAGATACGTGAAGTAGACGAAGGGCAGGATCTGGCACACAGTCACGGCAATGGCGAACAGATAGGCTATAGGATATAGAGTCCCCGTAAGAAGGTCAGCTAAGTCCAGAGATTCAGTTACCAAGAGCACTCACCCTTGCGGTGCCACTTGGTCACCAGGTTGACAACCAGGGCCACAATGTCGAACAGCACACAGAGCATTATCAGGTAGGCGGATCGGATGCTCAGGCCGGTTAGGGTGAGCATGATCAGGATCAGGCAGATGCAGTGCGAGTGCATGAACAGCTGGATGCGGAAGCCCAGGCCCAGGGGATCCCGCTTCGTCTTCTCCAGATACAGGGCCGGCAGAATGCTCAGTCCGAAGATAATGGGCGCCAGGTACAGGCCAAAGATCGTCCACGAAGAGGTGAACCAGGACATGGAACGATTCACACCGTCCATGAAGACGGCCACCAGCAGCGCCAGACCCAGGGCCAGGACCAGGGATGTGAACTGAATGCCTATGGTTAGGGAGAACCGGAGCAGTACTCCCTTCCAACTGCAGCCCGACCGCAGGCACATGAAGTACAACGAGATGCCGACGCCCAGAAGAGCCACCACGGCCACCACCACGTTCACAATGATGCTCGTCGTCTGCGTGTAGAAGATCATGAACCAGCCCAGGAAGTCGTAGAATACGTTGTGTCCCTCGGCGTGGGCCTGCAATGTCAGATTTAGATAGATTTCAAACAAATCCGTCGGAGTCTCAGGGGTTAAGCTTACGGCTGTGTCATCCATCTCGGCGGCATTGGCCAGGGCCCGGGCCAAGGACAGGACATTGTCGCCTGTGTGCTGGAACGAGGCTCGCGGGAAGGCGTTGATCCTGTCGTACTTTGTGTGGTAGACATAGCCATTGAAGATGTAGGCCATGTCCAGGCCGGGCACTCCTCCATAGTCCCGAAAGATGCGGAAGTCCGTGTCGGAGGGTATGTAGCCGGCTTGGAAGAGTTCCTCGCCCAGAGTGTTGGCGAATGGATGCGGGACATTCCGATAGTAGTTCATTAGCCAGGGATGATTGGGTCCCGACTGGAACAGGATCTCCCTGCCACCGCTGCCAGCCGAGTCCAGGTTGATGAGAGCTCTGTGGCGAGGGAAAGGGTCCTTATTACACTATTACCAAAGGGAAGTACAAGCCACACTCACTTGCAGTTCTTGGCCCACTTGTGCTGGGTGATGAAGGCGTGAGAGGCCTGCAGGGGATTCTCCTCGGCTCCGTTGAACAGAAAGACAATGGGATGGGCCAGTGGCCCATCAGACTTGGCTATCACACGCATTACCTCCAGCATGGTTGCCACCATGGAGCCATCATCGCCGGCCCCCGGACTGCCCGGCACGGAGTCGTAGTGACTGTTGATCAGCAGGTAGTTCTCGTTGGTGGTATTCCGCTCGGACAGCTTCACCACCACATTCTGGATGCCCTGGTACATGTTGACCATCTCCCAGTGCATGTAGGCGCCGCTGGCCTGCTGGACGTCCACCTCGATCTCCAGGAGCTCACTCATCTCGGCCTCGACCTTGGCCACCTCGGCGCGCAGGAACTCCACGGTGGTCTCCTCGTTGGCCAGGCTGCCCACCACCCGCGGCCCAATGCGGGTCAGCTCGATGAGCGTGTCCTCGGCCCGCTGGGCTATGAAGGAGCCCGGATGGCTGGCCTCATCGCTGCGCACCAGGGCCCGCGGCATGTGGTTCATCTGGGTGTTGACCAGCGAGAGGTAGAGCACCAGCCAGAAGCCGAAGAAGGCGGGCGCGTAGTACCATTGCAGCTTCTTGGGCACCTCGAAGTCCACATCGATGTGATACTTGGAGTTGAACTATGGGGAGTAACAAGAGCTTGGTTTAATCTATATACTTGGACATAAAATTTATCCAGCTACAATTAAAGGGGGAAACCTCTATCGGGAACAACCCGATTTGGCCAAGAGTAATTATAGGTAGGCTTTATGGCCAATAGTATCTAATCGCGGTCTGGCAACTGCAAGTCTGGACGAATATGAATTTCCTGCCTGGAAGCCGATATCTCACGTTTTGGGGGAGCTAACTTTGGACCTGGATCACTCCGAAACAACGTCCTCGCCAGGTGAATTAAGCCGCCTTACTGAGGCACATGGCTATCCAAAGTGGCCGGGAAGTGGCCCCACCCTCCGGGGGATTTATTGTTTAACAATCCCAGCTAATCGATAATTGTTTCCCCACGCAGGCAGGGTTTTTAAATTTCATTTTTGATTTTTTTTTGGCTAAAGAATGCCCGGCATTGGAATCGTGCTTCGTCGCGTGTTGGGCCCATGATTCACGGGCGTGTGGTCAACGTGAGATTGTGGAGGACCATAAAGCCGTTGAAGTTGCTGCCATAAAGCGATAACGCCCTAATAAATAAGTAACAGCGCCTTTTATCGCTCGGACATGCTAAAGAAATTCGCAATTTTCGCGGTACTCGGCGGCTCCTTTGAACCATGTAATTCATAGGTTCCTTAATCGATTTCCTATCTATATGGCGGGGCTATAATTAGGTATTTTGCTGACTTTTCATGATTAAGCATTGCACGTTGATCCGAGTATCTAAGCTGGGAACACTTCACTTGAGACAAATTCAAGTCGTAAATCGTTTATTCAAATTCCCTGAGTCCATTCACATTTTTGAAATTGTTTCGATTAGATTGGTCTATGAAAAAACCTCAAGGAGTTGTGCAATCTTTACTCTCTCTGCAGGAGAGAAAGGGACTTCCCCCATGAGCAGAGTCCTTATGGGTTATGGGATAAACTTCCTTGGTAACTTGTCACTTCTTTGGCACTTTAAGGATTACATTTAAGCACAGACTGCATAGCATTGCTCAGGATATATCCATTTTTAGTACACACTTATAAAAAACTAAGAACTTTTCATTGATCTTCGTCTTATTATTTGAAGTCCTTTATACGTACACTCATTTTGGAGGGTTTTCTTGAACTGGTAGGCGGTTATCACAGGATTGTATGCACTTTAAGGACTTTAGGATTACTACCGGACCGGCCCGGACTTTCTGTCCTAAAGTTCGTCCACAACCGTGGACCTCCACTTTCGAGTTCCAATTGAGACTCGATACGCTCTGGTAACCCAAAGATATATAAAGGTTTTGGGGAACTATATCGGGGCTGCAGCTGCCCGATAAACAAGTGTTATGACACCCCTTCCGGCTGAAATCGGGCGGGGATTTTATTAGATTTCTTGTTTTCGCTGCAGAAGGGGCCCGCACGGGTTTTATCTTTATGGCGAACTAAATGTCCAGTTGTATCGTTAAGGGAACAGATATTGCCAGCAGTTATTTGAGATACTCGCGTTGGCGGCGGCACTTGCGAATTAGAGAAGTTTGGAGTCGTAAAATCTGCTGTCGTCACTTATACGATCTCCATAAAGATTTCGATATTGGAATTTAAAGTGCTGCCTCCCGTAAGCCCGAGATGTGTCTCCTTCCCAGCGATACCTCTGACTGACTGGCATTAGACTCGGGCTCCCGGACGCACCCAGAGACCCCAGACCCTTGCCAATCCGGGCTCTAGGCCCACTTGTTGTGCGCCTTTTTTTACAGAGTTTACTAATTAATTTGTGCCCGGGCTGTAGTACGATTGTCGCTGATTTCATTCCAGTTTCGCTTATGTGTCATTCCACTTTTGTTTGCAGCATCGCTTGTCTCCCTTTAAAGTACACAGCAAAATAAGAGGGGTGCATTTCACAGAGACAACAGATAAGTTGGGATTTCCACAAGCATAAGATATTGATACTTAATATTTAAAAAATATAAATAAATACGAGAAATATTATACAACTTTATTATGGCTTAGGTGGGTTTCAGTCCGCATTCATACCTCCAAATAGTATAAGATATAGATACTTAATACTTAAAAAAATATATATAAATACGAGAAATATTATTCACTTTTATTATAGCTTAGGTAGGTTTCAGTCCGCGTTCATACCTAAAAATCAAAAGAAATCTTTGTAATATTTCCACACTTAACAGATGGTGATGAAGACAAAATAGTATAAGATATAGATTCTTAAAATTTAGGAAATATATATAAATAAAAGAAATATTATACTCCCTTATTTAAGCTTAGGAGGGTTTCAGTCCGCATTCACACCTCCAAAAAGATACCTCCTCCTCCACCTCCTTAAAAAGATATCTCCTTATTTTACTAAATAGATATTGGGGATGAGCACAAAATAGTTAAAGTTTATTTGGCTTAGGTTTATAAGTATTGTTTAATATTAAGTTAAAATCTCCACTATATCAGCTCTTTATTTTCTGTGTAGTCGCGAATCCTCGACTGGGCTTGGGGCTCCGCTGATTTTGCTTGATTAACAGATTGTTTGCGTATTTGAATTGCTTCGCATGTATTTCAGATTCACCTGTCTATTGAGTTGCCGTTGCAGGTTGTTCCGCCCGAGTGGCTCGATAGCTGGGAAACTGGCGGACGGCTATCGAATTATGTCAACCGTTTTCTCGCTCGACTGCGCGGAATGTGGAGGAGCGCTGCCTATCTGCCGGATCCAGATACGTGTATCTTAGCACACAGAAATTCTGCGAAGAAGCTTTGTTAATATTTGATAGGTGTTGATTACTCATCGTACTGAAAACTTTCCAATGTAAAAAGGCTCCCCCTGTTGAGTTTATGATTCCGTTTAGTGCTTGTAATTACCCAATTAACCCCTGTCTTCTGACAAAGGTGCTATATATAGTTGGTAGGTTCAATAAAGTTGATCGAATTCCGGCAGTTGTTAGGCCCCTAATCAGTCAGAAATATAACCTACTTGGTTTGGCGTGTGTAATTGCGAATTGCCTAGATTACAATATGGCAAATCTTATCCAAGGAAGGAAAAACAAACAAACAAACCAGAGGGTTCAAGTGGTTCTATTAGTTCCAAATACCTAATTAAGCTCTACTACCGAGTACTTATTCCCAAGAATCAGATCTTAAACAGGCTTATGCTTAGATTAAGTTGTAAAGAAAATTCCAAGGCAAATGGAAAAATTCAAACCTCATTATGGTACGATTTCTGCAAAATTACCAAGTGTTAAATTCGAGATTGAAGCTCGATACGACCAGCCGAGTTCCCAATTATTCTTATCTGGAAAAAATTGGTTGCCATTGTGTAATGCCCAAATGTTTAGATTGCATTACCGCCGCGGAATAAGTATAAACAAATTTGGAAGCGGAGGGCAGCGATTTTCTGTTGACTAAGGAATCCAGTGTCTGAAGTGGCTTTTGTGTGGCGGCCGCCTTATCTCTCCTCCGAGCACTGTCACTCCTCGCAACTCGAATGGCGTTCGAGGAATCCGTGAAATCAAAATCACAGTGAGCTCTCCCTCTCCTAGCATAATGCCCACTAAGCGCCGCCACTTAATCTCGATTACGGGCAATTACGGATGTAATCGCTGTGCCAATACGGATGAAACAGGCGATGGCCTGGCCTAGTCTGGCCTGTGCTACCTGTCAAATTACGTGATTAGGCTGCGGTGTCCGGCTCTGATAACTCGATACTTGGGTGTGATAAGCCTCCGGCTGAAGCACCGAAATCCGCCCACAAATCCACCAAGTGTATAAAGCTGCTAGTGCCATTGTCCGGCGATTTAGTTGCCTTCCGTCCGGCACGCGGTTACATTGCCACCACCAGGATCTCGATTTCCACTTTCATTTTTGGATACTTAGCGTAACTGTAACTGTAACTGAACGAGAGCCATCGGAGAACGACAAGTGAGTGAGTGAAAGAGCGGGCTCTCTTCGATTACCGATTACTGACCCCAACCAAGTCCCCCAATGCCTGCCTGACAGAGCGAGAGAGCCAGAGGGGCTCTGTCGGCCAGCGAGCAGCGCAGCAGCCGCAGCCGCAGACGATCGGCGACCGTTGACTGGGACAGTTGTCTCGCTCCTTCGCTTCCAATCAGCTGATCCTCGCCGCAGCCGACTGACCGCGTTTCCAATTCGACTCAGCCGCTGCTCGCCCACAAGTTTATTTTCGTTCAGATGTGCCAATAATCCCGCGAGTGCCAACTATTTGTGCCGGTGGTTCCACAGTGCTTAGAAGTGATCGCCGAGTGCGGCAGAGCGAACTGACTGACTCCTTCTGCAGGCGGTAGGTGAGCCAAGAACAGTTGCCAGGCTTCCCTTCCTCCGATTCTTCGCGCTCGCCAGCTCCGGCTTTCTTCTCTCAACAAACAACCGCAAGTGCAGCCGCAACTTCCTTTCCTGCGGCAGGTTATTGACTCAAGCCCTTGCTGCGTGTCGCGTTCTACGCTCTACGTTGTGTTATGTGTATGTGTGTGTGTGTTTACTTTCTGCCGTCTGCATCTGTATCTGCATTTGTAGCCGCATCTGCATCGGCATCTGTATCTGTATCTGTGCCGGCGATTGTTTTCGTTCAAACTTCTTTTCCGCTGCGTTTGTCTGGGTCTTAGTCTCAGTCCAAACAAATGCGGTTCTTGTCGCAAGTTGAATACCCTGGATGTCAAAGATCAAAGGGTGTATAGGGCTATTTTCTAGACAATAATTGTGTTTGATATAAATATTATATCTAGGAGTAGCAGTGATCGTAAGAATGTATATTTAGTGAGGACTTCCTTAGCCTTTATAACATTAATGTTACAAGTTATAATCTATGGTTAATCTGTGAGGTGTTTTACTCTATATGGTATTGTATCTATAAAGCACAGGTAACAGGTAGCCCCAAGATTCCCCACTTGATTGTTGCCGGCTCTGCCTGCCCTTTGTTGTCACAGTTGAGGGCCGACGCCTCTGCAGGCTGAAGTTTTGTTTTGAATTTTCCCTATGTTCCTTCGATTCCCCCCCTTGTTCAAATTGTCTTTAAATAGTTCTGTCTGTCTTCCCCCAACTACTCACTCCTCTTGTGTTTTTTTCGTTATTTAGTAGGCGTGGCTCCCACACAGAGCGTTCCCTCTGATTGTTTGCTTTTGTGGGAAGAGTGATTAGTTCGATCGATAAGAGCTTCGGATGGAGGCTCCCCCTGCCCCTGTGGTAATCGCCTTCACGCTCGCCGAGGGTCACCTAGAAGTCAGTGGAAAATAGGTCGGTCGCAGCACAGCCATCCAAATGGCATTTGCATGCAGTCGCAGAAAACAAAAAAAAATAAGCATGTCGCTTAATTGCCTCAGTAGCCAGTACTCTCCTCTTCCCTTCCCGCTGCTTTTGGTGCTTTCTAGGACACACTTGCCATCAGTTCTCATTTTAGTGGCCATTCATCTCGAAATCCACAATATTCAAACAGTTTTGTGGGTCATTCATCTAGAAATCCACAATATTCAAACAGTTTAGTGGGCCTCGTAAAGCTCCTATGTGATCCTTTATGGCTGCTATATCATTTGAAATATTTAAAGCATCTGAAACGAGAGACTGGAAAATTCTGTGATCTCACTAATTAAAAATTATTCTAAAATAGTTCTTACACCGAGTAAAAAAGCATTATTGGGCTTTTAAATATTGCTATATATCATATAGTTTAATATGATTTTTTGGAGACTGATTAAGATTTTTGTGTTTTTTTTTTTTCCTTGCCATAAGCTCTCCGTTCTATATTTATTAAATTATTTATTTATATATTTACATATTTTTATTATTATTATTTAGAAGCTTTTTTGGTTGAGAACTGCTAAATGGTTTAATAAGGTATTCTGGAAATTGATTAAGTTTTTGTGCACTTTTTATACTTGGTATAACCTTTTATTTCCCCGGATAATATTTCTATTGTTATTATTTATAATGTTTATAGTAAACAATAGCTGCATAAACAAGCTGGCGACCCGTCACTAGTGTATTCTGCATTCGCTGCGAGCAAACAAACACACATTTGTTATTAAATATTTCCCAAACGAAAACTCAGCGGCATCACATGTGTGAACATTAAACGATAATATGTATAATACCCCAGTTGGCTATAAATAAGAATGAAATAGCGCTCAAAAACTTACAAAATGTGTCTCGTTCAGTGCTGATTTGCTCCGAGTTTCGAATGCCGATGTTTTATTCATTCAATTTGTTAGATTTCCCAAATGTCGGATATAACTATGGTCTCATTGTTTGTTTTTTTAGAGCTGCATTATATCAATGTCTTTGGCGAATTTGCGTCGGTCGATACATTTATATGAGGCGGCTGCCACCGAATGGCCAGCAGATGTTATCCGGTCTTGGCCCTGTTTTTATATGGATTTTTTATGCATATTCAAAATACTGTTTTGTTTACAGAGTCAGGGGAGGTTTCCCAGCTAGTCCCAGCTAGTCCCAACTAGTCCCAGATAGTTCCAACTAGTCCCAGCTATTCCCAGCTAGTGCCAGCTAGTCCCAGCTAGTCCCAACTAGTCCCAGATAGTTCCAACTAGTCCCAGCTATTCCCAGCTAGTGCCAGCTAGTGCCAGCTAGTCCCAGCTAGTCCCAGCTAGTCCCAGCTAGACCCTGCTTGTCCCAGTAAGTCCCAGTTAGTCCCAGTTAGTCCCAGCTAGTCCCAGCTAGTCCCAGCTAGTCCCAGTTAGTCCCAGCTAGTTTCTCTTCTCCAGCAAACCTTCAAGTACCTCATCCTACTTGCTTCATTTCCTGTCCACTTGAATGAAGATCCCGATAAGTGTTATCTGTGGCAGATGCTTTGAATAATCACTTCTGGTGCTCGATAGTGGGAGTGGACAAGAGCCCCATTCATGTTTCTTGGCTATCATGGGGTGTTGAATGGCCGGAATCCGTCGCTCCCAGACAGTCTTAAGTTGATCGCACCCGCTTATCACGGCTCCTAATTATTTAATCGATGCTCGACGTTCAAGTGTCTGCATTAGCTTGACTAACCCCACCCTTCCCCTATCGGCCAGGGGGAGATTAGCGGTGACGCGACATACATATGTATGTACAAGTGCGCATATATTATCCGCTGGCTTTATCAGCGGAATGCGTCACGATCGGAACTCGGGCATTTAAGCCCAATTAACGGGGGCACTGACACCAGCCCTGCTTTATTTAACGATGACCAACTACATAACTACATGGACCCCTCCTCTGTCGATCCCTTGCAGGCCAAGATGAAATCAAAGTACGACAACATGAAGATCATCTACAATCGGAGCAAGATCGGCTGGTACTGGGCCCCGCTGTTCGTGTCCTTTTGGTTCGTGCTCTTCTACGTGGTGGTGATACCCAGCTTCCACCGCATGCCGAAGCTGAAGACGCTGGAGGATGAGCGCCAGCAGCCGGGCCAGTTCATCGGGGAGCGGGCGGAGAACACGCTGCTGAGGCTCTCCAAGATCGGACCCAAGGTCGTGGGCAGTCCGGCCAACGAACAGGCGGCCGTGCAGTTCCTGCTCAGCGAGATCGGGGACATAGCCAGTCAGGCGCGCACGGATCTCTATGACATCGAGAAGGATGTGCAGATTGCCTCCGGCAACTACCTCCTCTGGTCGATGGTCAATGTCTACCAGAGTGTCCAGAACGTGGTGGTGAAGCTGTCGCCCAAGAATGCCACCAGCGAGGCCGCCCTCCTAATCAACAGCCACTTTGACTCGGTGCCGGGCAGCGCGGGAGCTGGCGATGCGGGCATGATGTGTGTGATCATGCTGGAGGTGCTCCGGGTAATCACCAAGTTCGAGACTCCACTCGCCTACTCGGTGATCTTCCTCTTCAACGGCGCCGAGGAGAATCCGTTGCAGGGCAGCCATGCCTTCATCACCCAGCATCCTTGGGCTGCGAATGTGAGGTAAGTAAAATAATATTTATAATTTTAATTAGAAATAGAAAATAGGAAAGTATTTAAACTTTAAACTGATCATTCCTCTCCAGAGCTGTAATGAACTTGGACTCGGCTGGCAGCGGCGGACGGGAGATCCTCTTTCAGTCCGGACCCGATCATCCCTGGCTCATGAAGGTAACCTATATATATAGCCTATTTCCGCCAACTCCTAATTGATCCCCTTCTTATCTTCTTATCGTTTTAGTACTACGGCAAGAACATAGTTCATCCGTTTGCCTCGACTATCGGGGAGGAATTGTTCCAGAATGGCTTTGTGCCCTCCGAGACCGATTATCGCGTGTTCCGCGACTTTGGCAATATACCGGGTAATATAATAATGAAGTGCCAAAACACTTAATCTCTAATACATTGTGTTTCTCAGGTCTCGATATGGCGCAGACCTTGAATGGCTATGTGTACCATACCAAATACGACCGCTTTAATCTCATCCCGCGCCGCACCTACCAACTGACTGGCGAGAATATCTTGGCTCTGGTCAAGGCCCTGGCGAATGCCGAGGAGTTGGAGAATCCATCGGTGGGTTATGGCCGAAGCTTGCCAAAGATTACACACTTTAAACATATATTTTCCACCTTTAGAAATATGCCGAGGGACACATGATATTCTTTGACATGCTGGGCTGGTTCTTTGTCTATTACCCGGAGAGCACTGGCGTCATCATCAACATTACCGTGTGCGTCGTGGTGTGTCTCACCATTGTGGGCTATATCTGGATCATGTCCAGCAGCACGGGCATGTTCCGGCGTCGCATTTTGGCCAAGTTCGGCATTCTAACGGCCCTCCAGGTGGCAGGTGTGGCCCTGGGCATTGCCCTGGTCATGTGTATAGCCTTGTTCCTGGACGCCGTGAACCTGCCCATGTCGTGGTTTTCGCAGATCTGGATGCTCTTTGGGCTGTACTTCTGTCCCATGATATTCGGCATGGCCATAGTGCCGGCCATATACTTCAGTCGCACCAAGGAGGTGAGTAAGGGAGTACCCTTAAGAGATATCCTCTTTAATTCAGGTTAAATCTCTCTGCAGCACGGTTTGCCTCTGGGCTATGGAATCCAGCTGCTGATGCACTCACATTGCCTGATCCTAACCGTCGTCACCATCATAATGGTGAGCTACAGCATTCGCTCGGCCTTTATTATAATGCTGTGCATTGGATTCTACACCCTCTCCGTGCTGATCAACATGGTCACCAAGGCCCACAAGACCAGTGAGCATACCTGG
Source organism: Drosophila pectinifera (assembly GCA_008042775.1). Taxonomy (NCBI): domain Eukaryota; kingdom Metazoa; phylum Arthropoda; class Insecta; order Diptera; family Drosophilidae; genus Drosophila; species Drosophila pectinifera. The sequence continues at coordinate 7,297 of VNKC01001179.1, read as the reverse complement.
GAGCTAAAACTTTCCTCCTAATTATGGCTAATGCTTCCCTCTTCTTCAGATTTCCTATGGCTCATACCCCACTGCATCTGCCAGGTGCTGCCCTTCCTGTTCTACACCTACTGCTGCTATGCCTTCTACGTGGTCTTTGTACCGATGCAGGGACGCGAGTGCGACTCCAATCCGGAGATCCTGATGGGCTTCTTCACCGCCCTGATGGTCCTGCTTTTTGCACCCTTCCTGGTGCCCTTGTTCTGCCTGTTCCGCAAGTCGAAGACGATTATCTCAATGTTTGGAGTCTGTACGATACTGTTCATCATCTTTGCCGCCACACCAATTGGCTTTCCATATGCCGAGAAGACCGCAGTCCAACGATTCTTTGCTGTGGTATGTATCAGATAATAATTAACGTAAAGAATGAACTTTAATGAGGACTCTCTCGCAGCACACGGCCCGTACCTTCCACAACGACGATGCAGCCAGCACGATTAGCCACACGGACTCGGGATACTTTGTCCTCCCCGTTGATCGACGTCCGCACACTGTGGATGATATACTCTTTGAGAACACCAACTACACCAAGGCGGAGCGCTTGGACTGTGACTCGGAGCTCATGTGTGGCTTCCCCATATATAGCTCCCGCTGGCTGAAAGCGGTGTAGGTCCTATCTTACAAAACTCTTCCCTCACAATGCTCACACATGTTTTTTAAACTCACTTCCAGTGACAACAGCTACTATGTGCCCGGACCAGAGCCCAATAAGGGGTATATTCCGACTCTGACCATTTTGGATAAGACCAGCAAATCGGAGACCCATATTAGGTTCGACCTGGAGATCTCAGGGCCCGGTCACACGAGCATATTCATCCTGCCCCTGAACGATACCCGGCTGGTCGACTGGTCCTTCGTCAGGGATCCCCTGGAGCAGAATGTTAAGCCGCCGTACTACGTGTACTGGTCGTACGCACTAGATCCCAAGCCCCTGCAGTTTTCGCTGGAATTTGAGGTAACAACAATTCTTACATATTCCAGCAAAAGAACTTGTAATAACTATTATTTTCCAGCACGACAATGCCGACTGGTCGGGAGGCACCTTCAAGATAGCGTTAATGGGCCACCGAATACACGACGACATGTTTATAACGGAAGACTTTAGGGAGTTCCTGGCCACGTTCCCGCCCTGGGCGCACGTCAGCGCCTGGCTTGGTTCCTACAACAGTTGGCAACTGTAAATAAGTCACCTTACACACCGAACTCAGCCCCATTGTTGCCATGAAGCCACCTCAACTACTGTTATCATTGGTAATACTGATTATTTTTTACCAATAGTCCCTAATCCAACGAACAAAAGCCTTAACGTGTACTTGTATTTAAGATTAGACCTCTGTAGTTACTACTTTGTAATTTTATTAAAATACATTATAAATTATTTATAAAGATAATTACGGAGTCTATACTCTCATCGTTGTCGTGGCCTAGACTACCCAGCTCTCGAGGGCCGAGAACCAGTCGGTGGTGTAGGTCCAGTCGGGGAAAGTGGCCAGGAACTCCTTGTAGTCCTCGGTGTAGTGCTCCGGGTGGTACTCGAAGAGCTCCGCCACCACCAGCTTGAAGTACGGTCCATTGGTATTGCTCGCCTCGTGCTCCAGCTCCACCCAGAAGTTGAAGGGCTCATCCGTTAGGGAGTAAATGTAATAGATCATATAGGGCGGCGGGTGGCCTTCATCCAGAGGTGTCCGGTCAAGGGACCAGTCCGTTACCCTCACTTGATCGAAGGGAGCTATGTACATCGATACTCGATCGCTGGACTTCAGGCTGTACTCGTAGCGCACCTTGTTTCCGGACAGGGATTGCTTGGATACCTGGGTGAGCTCTATAGCTATGGGGAGGACAGGAGGCGTGCTATAGACCCAGAGAGCGGAGTCTCTGCGGGTGGGATGTAAAACCAGGTTAATACCAAGTCAAGTTGGGTTCCGAGACGAAACTCACTTCCAATCTATCCAACGACCACTGTAAAGGGGCAGACCACAGAAGGGCTCGGCGGCACATGTGGCCTCTGTCCAGCTGGCCGGCTCCACGTTCTTGAATGTGGTGTCATCTAGTTCGTGGATGCGGGTATCCACTGGCTGGATATAGAACCCAGACTCCTGCTTGGTAGTGCCATCCAGATTGTGGAAGGTTCGCAGAGTGTGCTAAAAGGGGAAGTCGCTTAATTCAAACACCTTAGACTTCTTCCAGACACCTACCTGCACATAATACCTTTGGGGAGCCACTTCCTTGACAAAGGGGAAGCCCGCCGATGTGGCTGCAATTATGATGAAAATGATAGTAACCACACCGAATGTGGAGAATATGATCTTGGGCTTGCGGAACTTGTGCATGATGGGGATCTGCAATGGAAACCGCATGTTATAGTCTTATGTCAGAGGGGTTAAGGTCAACCCAACTCACCACAAAACCAGCATAGTTTATTCCAGTGGCAACGACGAACACGGACACCATTATATCGGGACTGCTGTCGGGTCCATCGCGGCCTTGCATGGGCACGAAGGTCACGAAGCTCCCATAGCAGATGTAGGTGTAGAAGATGAAGGGCAGGATGTGGCACAGCAGGTGAACCGTCACAAAGTAGCTCTCTGGGGAGGAATTAGGCCATTAAATAACGCTCTTCGCAGGATTTACCTTCCAAAACCTACTCTTCAGCGACAGCTTGAGGATGATCTGCACCAAGACTGAAATGGCGTAGAAAAAGATGGCTATCATGAAGAAGTAGCTGGAGCGGATGCCCATGCTGGTCATGATTATGCAGAGCAGGACCAGCAGGATGCAGTGGGAATGCATGAAGCAGGCGATGGTCTGATCCAACTTCATGTTCGTCTTCCTCTTCGTCAGGCCAATGTAAATCGCTGGAAACAGTCCCAAAGCAAAGTACAGGGTGCAGAAGTACAGGCCAAAGGCCATCCACTTTCCGTAGAACCAGGACTCGGCTAGGCCCACGCCCTGCATGAAGACAGCCACCAGAATGGTCAGGCCACAGGCCACGACGAAGGTTCCCGCCTGCACCAGGAAGATGATGCCGAATCGAATGAACACCGCCTTTGGCGCATCCGCACTATTGTCCGTGGTCATGATCCACACCGAGGTGCCAATGCAGACGCAGGCCACCACAGAGACCACCCAGTTGATGGCTATGCTGACGGACTCGGTGTAGGTCAGCATGAACCAGCCCAAGAAGTCGTAGTACACCATGTGTCCCTTCTCGTGGGCATTGATGTCATCCAATTCGGGAGCATTGGCCAGAGCCCAGACCAGGGGCAGCACGTTCTCGCCCGTCGACTGGTATGAGCCACGCTCCACGTTCCGGAAGTTGTCGTACTTGGTGTGGTACACGTATCCATTCATCACACTGGCCATATCCAGGCCGGGAACTCCGCCGTAGTCGCGGAACACGCGGAAGTCCGTGTCCGATGGGATAAAGTTGTTCTGGAATAGCTCTTCGGCCAGGGTTTGGGCATAGGGATGGGGCACGCTCTGTTGGTAGTACTTGGCCAGCCAAGGATGGTTGGGTCCCGTTTGGAAGAGCACTTCGCGGCCTCCGGCACCGGTGGAGTCCAGGTTTATCAAGGCTCTAAAAGAGAGAAACGCCAAAAAGGTGAGCTGAATATCATAGTAAACTCCATGTCTCTACTCACTTGCAGTTCTTGGCCCACTTGTGCTGGGTGATGAATCCATGGGAGCCCAGCATGCATGCCTCCTCGGCGCCGTTGAACAGGAAGACCACCGGGTGGGTTAGGGGTTTCTCGGAGCGCGAGATCACTCGCAGGGTCTCCAGCATGACTACCACCATGACGCCATCGTCACCAGCAGCAGGGGTCTGCGCTTCCGAGTCGTAGTGCGAGTTCAGCAGCAAATAGTTGTCGTTGGTGGACGTCTTCTGGGAGATCTTCACCACCACGTTGGAGAGGTTTCTGTAGGCCATGGTCATGTTCCAGAGATTGAAGCCGCCCGAAACATACTGCTTCTCCACCTCAATGTCGTACAGATCCGTGCGGGCCTCGTCCTTAATCTTCTGTATCTCGCGGAGCAGAAAGTTGACCACGTGCACTTCGTTGTTGATGGAGCCGCTCATCTTGTTTCCAATGGCCGCGTACTCGGCCAGCTGCCGCATCGCCCGCTCGCCGATGAACTCGTCCGGATGCTGTGCCTCCTCGCTCTCGTAGAGCATCTTCGGGTAGCTGTGGAAGCTGGGCAGGACGGCGGCGTAGAAGAGTGCAAAGGCGGCGGCCGCGTAAAGGGGAGCTCCGAACCAGGGCCACTTCTTGTCTCTGGACTTGCCTGCATCCTTCTCGGCTGTGATGTCCAGGGTAGAGAATGCCATCTGGAAAGGAGGCGACTCTCTGGTGAGAATGACTAAGTGATAGCTGAGGCAAAGAAATTGTCATTGCCACAGCCTCAAAGTGTAGCATGCTTTTGGGCCTTTTCGAAACACAACAAGATTAGGGTTTACGATATTCGCGAATTGTACCCACTTACGATCTGCGATTAGTTCTAATCTAATAATAGTTCAAAACACATTTATTTATTGTTCTTTTGATCGCAAGCTTTTCACTGAATTGGAGTAATAAATGATGGCAAGTATTTATGGAGTTCACACGTTGGTGACATAAGCTTCGTGGGAGACTGTGAAAGGCGGTAAAGCAATTAGTACCCTAAAGAGCTCTTACGATCGAAGGAATTTAATTGGCCACCAGAAACGGTCTAAATACAGAATCGATAACAGGGCCAGTTCTATTTTTATGGCCGATATAAACTTCCTAATCGAAAATGATACTTGAGGTAAGGAAAGTCCGTTTAGCAGAAGTCATTAAACACCAAGATCCCTTTGAGCTAATGGCTTGAACTTATAGCCTTTCACTTTTTCAAGAGCATGTCTTATATTTGAAAGGAACGAACTACAATCGCGGATTATATCACCATGAGGACGCTCGTCGATCTTAATCAGTTGGTAGTTGGTAGTTATGGTAACGCACTAACCTTCACTTCGCACACGACTCGGACCTGAACTGATGAGATATATACAACCGCACCACAGCCCAACCGTTGGGGAACTAAGACGCCTCGGGGCTGTTCCCGAGAATTAGTAGGGCCCGGTTCGGCCCCATGGATAGCTTATCGCCGGAATACCAGCGATAATAATTAAATATTATGATTATAATGGTTCAGCGTATAAAACGATTACATCCCGCGATAGCCGCGATACCAGAAGCTGTTGCCCCTTTATAGCTCTTTATAGAGCAGTTAACCCGATTATGGGCCACAGTTAGCCAAGATCTTGTGGGGGTCCAAAATCTAAACAATCTATATATAATTAGGAGACGAGATAAATAATTAACCCATATAATAGGACAAATTCTGCCACTCTATCAATGAACAAAAACTGATAAGGATCGATAGAGCGTACTTGGACTCCTTTTATCTTTGGATGATAAATGCTTAAGTGGTAGTTTCTTAACGCTAATAAAAATATCTGATGATAAGATAAAATAACTCCATAGTAACAATAATCCTTGACAATGAAATCTTATCAATTAAAACTTCATGAATTAAACGGAAAGATGGAAACCCAGACAACCAACCAATGTATAGATGTTTATGTTGTTAGATTGTTATAGATTTCTGGCACTATGGCCATACATAATCCTATTTCCACAAATCTCCTAACAAATAAAGCCATTTCCCATTTCGATTCGAACAGAACAGAAGTACTATATCGCCAACTGAAAAATTAAATTTATTTTGCAAATATCGTTAATCATAACTAAGCCAAAACAGCTCTGATTTCAATTCGGAAAGCAGTTCTGTGTTAGTTTTTATGTATTTAAGTAATCTGCATATCGACTTTAGATTTTTAAAGAATTTAAATTTTTGCCAATTTTTTACAATTTTAATGATGTAACCCCTTACCAAATTTTGAAAAATTGAAAAAAAAATTTCTTTATTTTTTCTCATATTTTTAGTTTAAAATGATAGCGAATCGGAAGATATATGACATTTAGCTATAATTTGATTTTTGGCCACATTATGATGTTAGGAAGACCTCAGGTATACGCATTTTTGGGTCTTTGAATTGGTATATTTACATCAATATTTTTGGAAAAATTTAGTGTTAAAAATATTCAGAACTAAGCCAAAACAGCCTTAATTTCAAATCTGCATATCAACTTTAGAAATAACAAAAAATTTGTCAAATTTTTGCAATTTTAATGATGTAACCCCTTACAAAACTTTCAAAAAATGGCCAACATTGTAGTTTCCCATATTTTAATTTTAAATATTTAACATTACATTTTTGCCCAAAATATGCTTTTAAGAATATTTGTATTTTTGGGTCTATAAATCGGTTTTTTTATATCCTAATTTTTGGTCAAGTAATTTTTAAGGCAATATTTTATTATTAAGTAATTAAGATTTTAGCGGCGATTACGAATATAAACGGCATTTGGCTGTCATTCCATTTTTGGCCAAATTATGCTCTTCAGAAGACATCAAATGTGAATTTGTGGGTCCTTAAATCGGCATTTTTATATCCTAATTTTTGGTCAAGTCATTTTTAAGGCAATATTTCATTATAAAATAATTAAGATTGTAGCGGCGGTTGCGAAAATAAACGGCATTTGGCTGTCATTCCTCTATTGGCCAAATTATGCTCTTCAGAAGACCTCAAGTATGCGGATATTTGGGTCCTTAAATTGGCATTTTTATATCATAATTTTTGGAAAAATCAAACTTAAGAATAACCTTTACTTGGCCAAAACAGCCTTGAAAGCAGCGATTCGGAATATATATGGCTTTTGGCTGTCATTCCATTTTTGGCGAAAATATGCTCTCCAGAAGACCGCAAGTATGCGGATTTTTGGGTCCTTTAATCGTCATTTTTATGTTCTAATTTTTGAACAAAGCTAAATTAAGAATAACCATAACATGGCCAAAACAGCCTTAAAAACAGCGATTCGGAATATATATGGCTTTTGGCTGTCATTCCATTTTTGGCGAAAATATGCTCTCCAGAAGACCGCAAGTATGCGGAATTTTGGGTCCTTAAATCGACATTTTTATGACGTAATTTTTGAACAAAGCCAAATTAAGAATAACCATAACATGGCCAAAACAGCCTTAAAAACAGCGATTCGGAATATATATGGCTTTTGGCTGTCATTCCATTTTTGGCGAAAATATGCTCTCCAGAAGACCGCAAGTATGCGGATTTTTGGGTCCTTTAATCGTCATTTTTATGTTCTAATTTTTGAAC
>VNKC01001178.1:0-60438 GCA_008042775.1 Drosophila pectinifera | reverse complement strand
AGAAGGAGGCATCTCCGACCCTATAAAGTATATAAATCTTGATCCTCGTCACCAGCCGAGTCGATTTAGCCGTGTCTGTCTGTCCGTCTGTATCAGAGACTATAAGAGCTAGAGCTACCAAATTTGGTGACTACATTGTAATCTGTTGCAAGCAGATCAAGTTTGTTTTAAAATTTCGAAAGGCCTTCGAAAGCCAGGAAAACGTATAATTAAGCTATAAAATAAATGGATATGAAATAAATACATTTATGTGAACGTGATCTCAAAATTTTAGAGATATCGGATGATAAAAATAGGAGTTATTCAGAAAACTGTTTCTTTGTATGCTGACAGAACCAACATGTAGCTCAACATGTTCCTAGCAACATCTGTCTTTGCTGTGTGTTTTTCAACAAGCTGCTATTTTTCTTCATTTGTCAGCATTTCCATATGCCTTCCGGCCTGTTTAATTTCAGTTTTTCATAAATTTAAACTTATTTTTCCAAAGTGAAAGTGCTATGTCTATGTGTATTATAATTTAACCCACAATGCTTTGGGTGCCGGGTATCTCACATTCGGCCGCACTCGACTGTAGCTTTTCTAGTTGTTATATGTGCATCTAACTAAATTAATTCAAAGTAATAAGAAGTACATAGTCATCTAGCTTTCAAAATGCTGTGCAGCCCAGCTTCGTTGCATGGTCGTGAGCGCTGACACCAGCTCCGACCCCATTAAATATATATATTCTTGATCCGTGTCACCAGACAAGTCTATTTAGCCAAATCCGTCCTGTTGTCCGTCGGTGTAAATCAACAAATCTCAGATACTATAAGAGCTAAAGCTACCAAATTTGGTGACAACATTTTTATCTGTTGCACACAAATCAAGATTGTTTTAAAATATGGCCACGCCCATAATAAAAAACGTATAACTGAGATATAATCGTGATTTAAAGCTTAAAGTAAATGGATATGATATAAATACATTCGTGCGGACGATCTGTAAAAATTTGGGTAAAATCGGTTGATAAATGTAGGAGTTATTCAGAAAATCAGTTTCTTTTTATGCTGACAGCACCAATATATTGCTCAACATGTTCTTAGCAACATTTGTCTTTGTTGGGTGTTTCTCAATATGTTGCTAATATCATTTTTCTTCATTTGTCTGCATTTCCTTCTGCCTTTTCCGTCCTGTTCGAGTTCAGTTTTTCATAAATTTGAGCTTATTTATCCAAAGTGAAAATGCAAAATCCATGAGTATTTTAATTTTATCCACAATGCTGTGGGTGCCGGGTATCTCACAGTCGGCTACACTCGACTGTATGATGGTGTCATGGCGTCAACTGTGATCGAAGCAAAAAGTTTCGACCATTGTCTCTGAACATTTAAGTAAGCTTTCCACTGTGCCCAAGAAGGTATTATTATTTAGATCAATTGCCAATTCCAGAAGCGCTGATATAGCAATACATGTAGCCCTTCTCTTTGTGTCAATTACGTACCTTTATGCATTATGAACACATATACCACAACAAAATTTCCTTTGCCTTTTTTATAGGGTATTATAACTTAGTGCCAACTGAAAATGTATATTACAGGCAGAAGGAGGCATCTAAGATCCCATTAATTATATATTCCCTATCAACATCACCAAGTCGATAAAGCCATGGTCGTCTGTACGTATGAAACAACAGAGGCGCTGAGGCTATAAGAGCTAGAACTATAAAATTTAATGCAAAAATTCTTATCCGTTGTACGATCAAGTTTGTTTACAAATTTTGGCATGCCCACTATTGTAGACTAAGGCAATTAGGGTTTGATTGACTTAATTTTATAGCCTTTTCGCTCCTCATTACACGAATAAAATAAATTCATAATTTACTTAAATGTATTAACGATTATTTAAAATATTATTTATACAGACACCTTTACATGAATGTATGAATTCGGTTTGCATAAACACAGTAATAGTCATCATAATCAACCACAACAATCACAGTAAGGCAAAACTCATAACATCTAATAACAACAACAAGACCTCAGCAAATAGGTATAGGTATATAGGTATACCTCAACAAAACAAACGTTCAATTAAAATAACAACAACAATAGTAAAAACAAATGAAATAACAGCAAAAATCAATAGAAATAACATCAACAACAACAGCAATAACAATAAAAAAAAACTTTTCGCATGAGAAACAAGAGGGGCAAAACCAACAAATCAATGCAAAATCAACAACAACATTAACAGCCGAACAAATCAGAAATTCTTGAAAAACCCTGATATATTTAAGAACAACAACACGTGATAAATTTCTTATATATTATATTATGAATTATATATATATACATTATTATTTATTTACATATTTATACCCGGTACCCATAGGTCACATGGGTACTATATATTAGTGCCATCCGAGAATGTATCAGCGTCCGTCTGTCCTTTCGTGTGAAACAACAGATCTCCGATCCTATAGGATTCAGGGTTATCAAATTTGGTGACATTATTCTAATCTGTTACAGGCAGATCAAGTTTGTTTCAAAATTTGACCATGCCCACATCCGCCCGCGAAAATAATGAAAACGTTAAACGTTATATATAACAAAAATATAGATCTGATTTTCGGTCAATAAATTAAACAAATAAATATCGTTGTACGCACGTTAATATATATTCATGATCAGCGCCACCAGTTTAGTCGATTTAGCCATCTCCGTTTGTCTGTCTGTCCGTGTGAAACAACAGATCTCAGAGAATATAAGAGCTAGGGTTATCAAATTTGGTGGCAACATTCAAATCTGTTGCAGGCAGATCCAGTTGGTTTCAAGTTATGGCTCCGCTCACTTCCGCCCTCGAAATAATGAAAAACGTTAACAAAGATATAGTTCTGATTTTCGGTTTAAAGTCAATAGATTAAACAAATAAATAACGTTGTGCGCACGTTAATATATATTCTTGATCAGCGCCACCAGTTTAGTCGATTTAACCATCTCCACGCCCACTTCCGCCCTCGATAATCATGGAAAAAGTTAGCAAAGCTATAGTTGTGATTTTCGGATCAAAGTAAATAGATTACACAAATAAATACCCTTGCGCGGACATATTTGTAAAAATTTGGTTAACATTGACTAATAAACTTGGGAGTTATTAGGCAATGAAGGTTAAATATTTATACCCGGTACCCAAAGGGTAAAAGGGTCTTATAACTTTGTGCCAGCCGATAACGTATGTAACAGGCAGATGGAGAAATCTCCGACCCTATAAAGTATATATATTCCTGATTAGCGCCACCAGTTGACTCGACTTAGGCATCTTCGTCTGTCTGTCCGTGTGAAACAACAAATCTCAGAGACTATAAGAGCTAGGGTTACCAAATTTGGTGGCAACATTTAAGTCTGTTGCAGGCAGATCAAGTTTGTTTCAAAATATGAAAAATTTTGGCAAATGATGCCGGAACATGTTAAACAAAACCAAAGAAAAAATGATGCTAGGAACATGACGAACAATACCCATTGGAGCTGTCAATACATATGTAGATGTTACAGAAGCTCAGCATACACATATACTTTTTTTTTGATAACTCCCATGTTTATCATTCGATTTCGCACAAATTTTTAGAGCACGTCCGCCCAATTGTATTTATTTCTATCTTTTTACTGTAAGCTGAATATCATTAATGAGTAAATAAATGTTCAGTATTTTACATGATAATTACAATTATTTTACTTTTACTGACATTGCTTCTGTAAGATAATATGTTAATCTTAAATGGATATAAATCTTATATAATTACGTAAAGCAAATACATACCTAAAACACAATTGTTCTGACTGGGACTCTAACACCCTACCGTCAGATTCTTCGAACACGCTTCACATTGCACCACGCAGAAAAACAAGAAGAAGAGCTACCGAGACTTTAACCTAAGAATTAGTCAGTTTTAACGCTAAAAACACTTTACGTTAAGAATTTATGATCACAATTTCAACACTGAGCTAATTTGCTGTTGCTAATTTTGTCCTCAAAGTGAGGAAAAAATACTTAATCAAAGAACTTTAAGCAACTCTGTACTCAAAATAAGAAGAGTGAATTTTTGAGAAGGCGACTACTCAGTTTTGGGATACCATAATTTTCACTGTGAGTTGTTCTTATGGTTATGATCGCAAAGGAGTGCTTAAATTACGCGATATTTATGGCAAATATGGAGCGTTTAATAGTATAGCAACCTTCCCCGTGCTCTCACCAAGCTGGCAGACTAAAGTTCCCAAAAAACTCTGCCTAAAGTACAAAATTAGTATTTGTAATTCTATGGCATCGCAACTAAGTCATACCTCAACAAAGTGAGAGACTTTACAATAGATTTTTAAAATATATCATTGGAGGGTAGTGGTATTTTTACATTTACATTTACAACGAGCTCGGCATCCCTCTGGTAGGTGATGTCCTTAACATGAAGGCTATTTCAAGGTCAGCTAGACTATCCATAACACGGTGGAAGAGATGGACTTTTGAGAACGTTGGAGAATTCTCTAATTAAGGAATAGTCAATTTTGCACCACTCAAAATTTGAGCCAACAGCAGCTCCATGTTCACGAAACAGCAGCATACATACATTCTCGATTGACACTAAGCTTAATGCCTTTGTAATCAATGGGTATATGGGTATAGTAATGACAGTAAATATTTGAAGGAAAACTCAAATCGAGTTCCGGCGGCTTGAATTTTATTTTCCTGTCATCAATGCATTGCCTTACAATCAATTTAACCAAATAACCATAGGTTCTGAACAAATCCTTAACACAAAAATGCCAACTTGGATTAAGTCAGACACTACTGAAATTTTAATAATTTCCCATATACCCAGGGAAATAACGAAAATCCCCGTTTTTCATATATAGCCCTATCCGATCGATGATAATAGGATGTTACAATATAATACTCAAAACAAATATAATCTCTATAAAAACAAAGACACAACATATGCTTACTATATATATATATGTGTGCTTACTATGCATAATTAATCAAACGAATACTAATTGTAGATTTACAAAATCACATCCTAACACTCAAATTACTTATTTTGAATCCAAAATTGCAATAAACCTGGAATATGCCAATATTTATTTTAAATCAAAATTGTACAAACAACGAATTACAATTTTGTTATTTTTTAGGTAATAATATGTTACAGAAATAAAATTGTATATTTCATTTCAGATTACACACGATGAATATACATTAGAAACAATATCATAAAATTGAACCCATATCATACATACAAGCTAATGAAATTTAATTATCAAATAAATTTTAGGCATATTATTGTACCTAATTTTTAAGTTAATAAAAATACCTGAACGCATTATCAATTATAAAAAATCTTAATGGTATGAACCTGAAACACAATTAGATCATCAAGAAATAAAGTGTTATTGAGTTTTAGTTTTTTTTAATAGTAAAACTCAGAATAACAACAAATAATTTGAATAAAAAAGTAAGAAAAATAATGCTTGCGATAGGGAGTGAACCCGAGACTCAGTCGGCAATAAGTAGCTACACAGTATTCATTTGCAGCCTTTTCGTCCTTCTTCTAACTGTTACAGTCATTCTCGGTTGGCACTAAAATATAACACCGTTGTACCCTATGGGTGAAAAATATAGAATTGCTTGTAATGCTGTATGCTGCAATGCTGCTGTTTCGTGAACATGGAGCTGCTGTTGGCTCAAATTTTGAGTGGTGCAAAATTGACTATTCCTTAATTAGAGAATTCTCCAACGTTCTCAAAAGTCCATCTCTTCCACCGTGTTATGGATAGTCTAGCTGACCTTGAAATAGCCTTCATGTTAAGGACATCACCTACCAGAGGGATGCCGAGCTCGTTGTAAATGTAAATGTAAAAATACCACTACCCTCCAATGATATATTTTAAAAATCTATTGTAAAGTCTCTCACTTTGTTGAGGTATGACTTAGTTGCGATGCCATAGAATTACAAATACTAATTTTGTACTTTAGGCAGAGTTTTTTGGGAGCTTTAGTATGCCAGCTTGGTGTGAGCCCGGGGAAGGTTGCTATACTATTAAACACTTCATATTTTGCAATTGGGACTCCATAAATATCGCGGAATTTAAGCTCTTCGTTGCGATCATAACCCGTAGGTTTATGAAGAGGAACAATAATGACAACAACAAACCAAAATTCCAGATCTATGTTTTCTCTTTACTTTTCTTGACTCATATATATCATATATATATATATATATTATTAAATGTATATATGTATGTATATCACACAATAAAATCAAAGAAATTGTCTGCCCCAGGTATAAGTCACACAAGTATTTTCGCTAACAATTCCTAGTCAATGACATTTCATGTACCTTGTGAAAAAGCCATTTAAGCTGAGAAAGCAACTATAATGCTTAGATTTTTGGGGTCCGAAGTCAGTTTGGCCATTACCGATCCGGGTAAAGTTTAAATCGTAGCTCGGATGTCCAAAAAACCTTATAATAGTGTGGTTTGTTTGAGCTTAATTTTTCTTATTTTTACTTTGAAATGTCCTTCATCCGGACTTAGCGATCTATAAATAAATAACTATGCAATGTCTAAGTTTCTAAATATTTTTAGGAATCAACAACCAATTTTCATCGGAAAATTGCTGAACTTATGGCAAAATTTGTCGAACAGGCCCAAGCTTTCTTTGTTCAATTACGTGAAATTTCCGTTCATTTTTCCGAAAATATGACCGAAATTTTGACGCGCTTCATATCTACAAAATTGGCTCTTCAGGATTTTGAGGATGTACCGTTGGAGTTGCGTATATGCATGGATGATCGTGATGCTATTTTAAATTTAATTGCTGGCATGAAAGACTATCACACGTTACGTATAGACGAACGAGAAGATCAAATTGCTACACGAACAAAGGAATTCATTGATAGTATGATTGCGCAACTAAGTAGGTAAGTAAATTTAAATTTACTTAAAAAATCCAAGGATGGTTTTCTTTTGCAGGGTTTTATAATTTTAATCAGAAGCTAGTCTCACAGTATTAGACTAAGACTTCTTTCTTATCTAAATAGTATATATGTAAGTCGGAACGAGCTAGATCAGGCGACCATTTCAAATATCTGCCATAGAAAGGATCTGCAAAAAGAAATATAAGACAAGTTATGTATACCCTTGTAGTTTGCAATTTAACCCAGCCCATATGAAATAAATAACTATATCTTGAGCTATGTGCAAATTTATATGTTACAAAATAAGAAAAATAATTTTTCGTATGGCAGCTATATGACATGGTTATCCGATTTTTATAAAATTAAGACGGAAATCAAAGAACAGGTAAATGGAGGCTAGAGATCTCTTATTCACACACATTAGTTTCCTGCATCTCGGTTTCAATGAAGAAACAAATTTAAATTGGTAAAAAAGTTAAAGCTATTTAATGTGACCGCAAAATACGTAATATCGGGTATGGCCTAGAGGTCTAAGTGCCAAGTTTACGATGCTTTTGCAAGATTGGCGTGTGTTAGGCAGCTTTGCAGCCTTTTAACATCCAAGAAAACGTCCGCAGATGCTTATCTATTAGTTTAATCTATTTACTTTAAACTGAAAATCACAACTATAGTTTATTTAACTTTTTTATAATTTTTGAGGGCGGAAGTGGACGTGGCTAAATTTTGAAACAAACTTGATCTGCGTGCAACACATTAGAATGTTACCAAATTTGGTAGCTCTAGTTCTTCTAGTCTCTAAAAACTGTTGTTTCACACTGACGGACAGTCGGACATGGCTAAGTTGATGGTGACGCAGATCAATAATATGTACTTTATCGGGTCGGAGAAGCATACGTCTATCTGTTCCATACATTCTCGATTGGCTATAAGTTACCCTTGTATTCTATGGGTATATGGTATAATAAGCAATTAATTAACAATTAAAGAAAATTGCCAAAGCTTGCATGCGCATTCGCGCCGACGGCAGAGTACAAATATGTCAACATTGTAAACAATAATTGTAGTGAAAATTTGTATCAAATAAAGTCGTTAAAAACGTCTATAAATATTATATTTTTTAAACAGCAATCGCACCCGAATTATTTTGTATGATCACACAAGTGCACGCTAACGGAAAGACCGAATGACAAGGTCACTCATACCAGCTGCAACTGATCGCAACCCCGTAACAATACCCCCGCTTCCCATACGAAAATAGAGAGAGGGGTTTGTCGGGCTATAATGAAAAAGGTCACACGCCCCGAAATAAGGACGGCGATCGCACTTCATTGATGAGACAGTATCGAATTTAGGGTCAGACGCACGACAGACACACAAGTGGTGAGGTGATGGGTCAGTCACAGGGCCAACCATGCGATATAAAAGGTTGTTCCTTGACCCTTTACGCAAAAACCGAAACCAAGTACTGCAAAATCAGATGTTCAGATCTAATGAGTCTAAGACAGTCACCAATGTCCGTAAGGAGTGGTCACACAAGGGGTGAGGTCATACCCAAAACATAGAAAATAGCATTAATCTGAAAAATAAATTCCAATTCCCTTAACCAGGATGTAAAATTAACATTACTCCTCGAAATCTGTAACTGTAACTGTAACATTTCGTTAACATAATGATTATTTATAATAACAAGTAGGAAAGCTACAGTCGAGTGTCATCGATCTTGCTAGAAATATGATAAACAACACCCATTGGAGCGATCTGCTCCCCTTATCACACAAGAGGCGAGGTAAATACGTAGAAGACCGTGATGTTTAATATATTGTATTAATTATATGTAATCCAATCGATAATATTTTTGCAGTACAATATTATCGTAGATCGACTCAATTTTTCCCGATCACTTATATTTCAAGTTCGCTTCAAGATTTGTTCTGTTTTATGCTTTTGAGATTTGTTGTTAATTAACATTGTTTAACATTAAGTTTTACTTCCATTGATTTATCAACTTTCTAATTTTTGAAAAAAGTTTCTTGTATCTTTCGTTTATTATCATTTAAATTACAAATTAATGATTTTTCTGATTTAAAATCTTCATCGCCACTCGTAAATTTGGAAACCCTATTACCAAAGAAGCTCCAGCAAACCCAAATTCAGACTATTAGTAGATTACAGTGGCCTAAACAAAATCACTATTAATGAAAAATTTCCCATTCCAAATATACACGAAATACTAGGCAAACTGGGACGATGTCAAAATCTTAATATCACCGATTTAGCTAAAGGCTTTCATCAAATCGAAATTTATCAAAATTCCATTAATAAAACAGCGTTTTTCACGGACTTTATGAGAATACTTGAATGCCATTCGGTTTAAAAAAATGCACCGGCAACTTTTCAGACTTCATGACTTAATAAATAAACATTGTCTTGTTTATTTCGACGATATAATTGTATAGTATACAATTTTACATCACTCTATGAACATTTAAATTCACTGGAAATGGTCTTTGAAAAATTAAAACAGGCTAATATAAAATTATAACTCGACAAACGTAAAATTCTAAAAAGGGAAATAGAATTTTTGGGACATAAAGTAGATCCAGATGATGTAAAGTCAAACCCAGAAAAATTTCCAACTCTAATAACCCAAAAGGAAATAAATTCATTTCATATATAGAAAATTCATTCCCAATTTCGCAGACATTGCAAAACCTCTAACCAAATGTTTGAAAAAAGGCTTTAAAGTAATTTTAACAGATACAAAATATATTGCAACATTTAATAAACTTAAACAGTTAATTATAAATGATCCCACTCATTGACAAGAATTAAAATAAATGATAATTACTATGGTAGTATAAAAACACAAAACACAGAGCTGAGAAGATAAATAAAAAATGTATAAGTTAAAAGTTAATAAGTGAAAAGCCATGTAATCATTTTGCATGGCAAGTAGAGATGATTCGCAGAAATACAGAAGACGAGGAAATTAAAAACTATTTTAAGATATTAAGAAGTAACTTTTCTTACTTTGAGCTTAACCTAGAATAAAAATGTTTATCAAATAATTTTGAACGAAAACATAGAACTCGACTCAGATTTTGAAATTATTCAACTATTAAATTGGGGAACGTATTCACTGAATTTAAGGAAATAATTCTTAGCAATCACAGAAAACTTTGACACCCACATATTGAAAAGATGGTTAGGCTAAAAAACTTACTATTATCCGGATTTTCAAAATTTAATTGAAAACTTAATAAACGATTTTGAAATTTGTAACCAAACCAAAATTGAGCGTAGAAATTCACAACTTACATTATAAATATCGTAGCAGATATTTATCTGTGTTCTAAATATGTAAGCTCTATTGAATTAAACGATAAAGCCTGGGTGAAAGTTCAAAAATTCGAATTTTAACTCAATGGGTAAACGCAAGTCTCTAAAAACACATAGGGTTAATGCCTTTATGAGCATAACCTTAAAAAATTGGTTAGATGTCGAAAATGTTAAAATTCAAATAACAACAAGTAAAAATGGTGTGGCAGATGTAGAATGATTACATAAAACAATACAATAGATATCATTAAACATTCAAATTGATATTTCCGAAGATGAGAATAATAAATAAATGAAAAAGGAAATAATATTGAATATATACAATCACAAATTAAAACATAACTTTACTGGCAGAACCCCAGCCAGTATTTCCATTTATGTTCGTACCCCAAAATAGAATCACCTAATAAAATAAAAAAAAAAAATTAAATCGAAATAATATTGAGGTAAATACAAGATATAGCAAGGCACCACTAATTCATTGAAAGCTTGATGAGAAGCATTTTGCAGAAATTAACTGAGATCGAAAAATAAGACATTACTAGACGAATTTTTAAAAGTATAGTAAATATTTGCAGGAGAACCAAAATCGAGATCCGGTACCATGACGTTAAGACATAAACCCAATCCAATGCATATTTATTATTTAAGACAGCTTTTCCAGATAATTTTGATTACCATTGCCTTACAATTAATTAAACCAAAATAGAAGAAACTTAAAACAATTTACATTACATTGGCTATAAAGAAGTTAACAAATCCATTATTTATATGCAAAATGTCAAAGAGCAATAAATGGGATTAAAATATCAATCGAGATAAAAGAGGGTTGATAAACATTGTTGAAACAGCGTATAAATAACTATTTGGAACGTTAGATAATGGAGATAACATTCCGTAAACAGACACAAAATTCCAAGAAGTTCCGATCAAGAATAAACAATAGCAGGAAATCATTGGGATCCGTTATTTAAACAAACTCTTATGCACTTGAAATCGCTGCGCGATCAGTGCACTCATACCTAAAAATAAGAGATAAAGCTAAGGCTTCATTTTAACAAATTCTGTAACACCGAGTTGGTTCTAATTCACAATATCATCTTAAGATATATAATCTTAATCAGCGTGACGAGCCGAGTCGATTTAGCCATGTACGTATTTCCACCCCTCCGTCTGTTCGGCCGTGTAAAGCAACAGATCTCAGAGACTATCAGATCTTGAGCTACCAAATGTGATTATATTGGAATCTGTTGCAGGCAGATCAAGTTTGTTTCAAAAAGTGGCCCAGCCCACCTCCGTCCTCGATAATCATAATAAACGTAAAATTCTTTACAGTTGTTATATTTGGTTTAAAGTTAATAGACTACACAAATAAATATTCTTGTGCGGACATTTTTTTATATTATTCTTATTTTTTATTATTTTTTTACAATAAATTGAATAAAAAGGAGACTCTAGGGCATACCCAATATAATTTGGCGGCGATTGTTACAGTAAATAGCTTGAACATTTTTGGTAATTAAATGCGCTTTTTTATTGAAATAGAGCTGCAGAAAATTACTTGTGTGAAAGGGATATCATTGTTTAAGAGTTTTCATTCTCTACCTGCGTTCAAACGGGTTTTGGTGCGTGTAAGCTAGTTAAATTAAAACGAAAAAAAACATTTTTTAGACTTCGAATTCGGATTTTACATAATGAGCGGCGATTGTCATACTTCGTATACATGTGTCGACCTCATTTGACAATAAAATGGAGCCAAGACTGCAGAACAGAAAAAGAAAGTGTTAATTTAATAGAAATGAGACAAATTAAGCAAGTATTGTTATAAAAATATGTAATAAAAATGAATATAAAATAGCCTGGCACTCAGACCTCTTACATCGTAATGGGCGGCGATAGCCATAGTAAATACCTTCAGTACATTCGGTAATAAAACTGTCATTTTTTTGGAATAGTGGGATGTTGCTTTACACACATAAACAACATACTAGCAACACTTGCTTATTTTGGTGTTGCTCAACATGTAGCCAAATTTGTCTTCATTTGTTAACATTTGTCAAGTTTTTCATAATTTTGAGCATAATTAGACAAAGTGAATTAGCCATGTCAATTTCACCAACAATGCCTTGCGTGCAGTCGATGACTATAGTTTCCTTTGAGCATATCAGTCTTAATACCTTTCTATTTTTTAGCATTGAATGAGTCATATCCGACCCTATAAGGGATATATATTCTTGATCAGCATCAACAGCGGAGTCGATCTCGCCGTACGCAAGCTACGTCTCACCGTTTTAGAGATATATAGTCTTATATTTATTGCAGGTAGTAAATAAGTCGAAGCGGCAGGATCGGGCGCAATATCATAAAGCTGTCATAGAAACGATCGAAAACTTTAAAACATAGGTAAAAAATATTCAGCCGGGTAAGGTCCACATAATCTTACTTACTACTTCTTAATGCGCAATTGTCACATAGATGTTAGACAATTAGAATAGATCTGCGTAGCTCTTATAGTCTCTGAGATCTGTTGGTTAATCGACTCCGCTGGTGACGCTGATCAAGAATACATAAACTTTATGGTGTCGGAACCCATGAGTCCGTATTTAAAAACCTAATTTTACCTACCTGGTTTATTGTATGTATGGTATAACTACATAAATAAACCTATAGCAAAACATTTAGCAATATTAATCTGCAATATATTTTTATTTATTTTTAGCAATGAAGTTGAACGGCATCGATCAAAGATTCTTGAAATAAACTCTTTTATCGAAATGATGACTGAAGCCATGTCATCCTTACCACACAACATAAGAGAAGAACTGGTAGCTGAGGAATATGTTTAGTACCAGAGCTATTCGTTAACTGTATTAGGGCGCATTGGCCTTCATTATGCATGCAGATTAAACGTGATGTCACTTTTTCCTTCCTATTGCATTTCTTACTGAACACCATTTTAAAATTGTCTATAGCTTAAGTAATAAATAAATTCAACTATGCCTTTACTGCTCAACTTACCAGCTTCAAACAAATATGTCGTTTTAATAATATATTGATTAGTTCGGCCAGCATATTTATCATAATTTGGTTCTTCCCAAACTTCGAAGCATCAAAAACAGCCAAATAAATACCAACATAATTGGTTATGAACTAAACGATTCTTGCTTAAATATATTTTATAGTTGTTAACTGCGACTCTTTTTTACATTGAATTGAACCGACGCTCTATGGAACCTATTGAACAAACAGAGTTGCAAAAGCCGAAATTTTCATTTGCGCGTACGTTATTTTAAATATACAACCATTTTATAGATTGATTGCTATATTTATTATGTATAAAATAAAATAAACATTTTACGGTTTTTTTCAGGAAATTCACTGCCTACCTAAATATATATTTTTTAACTAATTTTCGACTTTAATGGAAAATAATAAAAAATAAAAAAAAAATAAAAGAATTTACGCCTGATGGAGGATTGCATATACTGTTAGGTTAGAACTGATAAAATTAAAGACTTCTAAAATTAAATTTGAAAGATTTGATTAGAACGACTGACTTTAAAGAGCTAAATTTTTACTTTTTGTGATTTGGCGACGATTTAACTTAATAGGATGAATTTATCCATACCCTTTCGAATTCTTCTGAAGCGTGCATTTACATGCCCTAAAGCAATTTAATATAAAATAGACCATTTTCCATAATTATAGCTAATAATCTAGTCATCTTGAGCTCTCATGCGTATTTCAATACGACAACCATCTATATAAACGCAGATAATTACAAATGAGACTCCGGAAAGGTTTTTACAGCTCTTACCCATTGCTCCTAAGCATTGTGGAAATCACACTATTCAAATCCTTTCACACACTCTTGTACCTTCTCCATGATTAATAAGTTTGGGAACAAGCAATCGGAAGCAAGCACAGCTATGACTTCGCCATATAACTCGTTCAGTATTTTGTAAGCTATGATTCTATGTATTTGAGAGCTTATCAAAGCAAATAGTTATTCAGCATTTTTCTACGCAGAAGATCTTATTCCTTAAGAAAGTCTTGCGAATTTTGCGCTTCCATTTCGATTATATTTAATTATAAAGTACAGTAAGTAAGTACAATAAGAATAATAGTTTGCTTTAAACCCGACGAATGTCCAAGCGCTGCCCAACATCGGAGCTGTGCATCTAGTGCACATGCTTCTCGACCTCAATGAGCGCCAAAGTGGCATACAGTCGCTCCTGTTTGGTTGACCTAGAACCCCAATTCAAGAAGTTCTCTGTATAAATTAAAAAGTTACAAAAAGCCAAACCAGAAGAAAACAGTATAGTTACTTTTGTTACTTTAACTGACGCATTTGAAACACTGTTGACTGCCATAAATTTGTTTGTAGTCATGGCGAGCATACAATAAAATTCCAGTAATATTAGTCATAACATATCGGAGTTATCATTATTATTATTAACACCTCCCATTCCCGAGTTATATTCAGTTGGTTATACTTTTGAACAGCGAGATCTATCCTGAGTACAGATAAGATAAGATATTCACACAGACTTGTACGTCGTCTTCTAAAAATACAAATGTTTGCTTTTTGGCCTGGTTTGCACAAGAATGTAAATTTTTTGGTTGTCTATTATCTTTATCATAGGTTAGGCTAAGTTGGGTAAGCGCGGCTGCCAATGGCGGTCTGTTCTCGGCTGCTCCAGAGGACATAATAAAGATCGCAATCCATGAGGTCATGTGCCCCAACCCGAGATCCTGATGAACGATCCTTAGCAGTCTTCCAGGAACATAAGTCCTCGCTTATAGCAGGACAGTACACTACAGACAGTAGCTCGTCTACCACCTCGATGCCTAAGATGTTCCCACTCACAAAATAAAAACACAAAATTAAAGCTACAGTACAGTGTGCCCGCATGTGAGATACCCGGAGTTCAAAATCTTTGTGCATCAAGTGAAAAAACAAAAAAACAAGACTGCTTGTGCCATCGAGTAAGTAAGTACCAGTGATGAGGCTCAGATACTATGAGCCAAAGTAGAACCAGGATCATTTTTGTTCCTGTAGTCTTCAGTTTTGCGTTTCGATCGACCAATGACCGGTCTTCTCACTCTGACTTCCTTATGCTTTTGGATATGAACTCCTTGGTCATTTTACTATCGGATTTCGAGCTATGATATTCTGTGATCACTCTTACTTGACCTTCGTTTTTAGCTAAAATTTTGAAAGGGTCGTGGATCCTTCCTGCCTGGTTCAAGTAAAAGGAAAACGTTATTCAATCGCTTGTTATTCTTCTTCAAGCCCCTCCGGGCCACCTCGTCTTGTTACCTGAGATATCATTGTGCTCAGGCTTCCAAATTATTTGTACCTCTGTTTTTGGGAAGGGTTTCAGGAAATTATTGCAATTTGCCACCACCTGAGGTTTAATTCTTTCTGAGGCCCCGCTATATATACAATATCGGAGTACCTTAGCCTGAAAAGCTGTTGCTGTGATTGAGAGGCAAATAGCAGATTCTATTCTCATATCTAACCCTGTTTGGTTATTCCTTCTCTCTTTTAGTCTCTCGTTGGGTATAATGCCTTAATCTTAACTGCGTTGTCATGTAGTCAATTGCTAAAATATCGATGCTGGCAAGGATATGGCAGGGTCCCGTACGGTGTTCTCTCCAAAACTTATGTTATGTTAAGTGCCCGCACTGAAATTTTAAAACTCAGCCCGTAGTCTAAATATATAGACACCGCCTATGAATAAGAACTGGTGTATATTAGATTTAAATATGTCTCTTCAAGAACCATTTGAGATCACATCCAACCAACGCATCAATTAATTTAAGTAGCATTCACGCTTTTGTCAACATACAATAAACAAGTATAATAGTACTCACATATATACCAGTCTAAGCATTCACCAATCTCCTAAAAAGTCAAAGAACGACTAAGAATACTCTAGACTAGATTATCCCCAGATGGGATTATACATAAGAAATCTGTAATTAGTATATAAAAATGGGTAAGCGCCCAATAAAGAATCAGTTCCTAACGAAATGCTGATGTGTTTTGACTAGGGACCCAGCGGTAAGCGGTATAAGTTGCCAGTCAAATGGAGCGGTTTGAGGTGCATCTAAGACAAACGATGTACGCTACTAACAACTAACTTAATTTCAGCCATACCGCACCTGCGCCGCAGTATCTTTGATGACCAGCTCAATTGGCACTATTATCTAAGATTGCATTAATGGCAGACACAAGACATGAGGGAAGCGACAAAGTAGACCCGGAGTATGCTGATCATTGTATACTTGTTTATTGTTACTTGTTTATGTTAGGACCATTATTGTTTTAGGGTGTAGTCTCCAGTTTATTCCAAGCATGAGTAGAATGCACTGCTTGCTTTCTCGACTCATTCGGTAACGTTGTGTTTCCACGAGAGTTTTGTATCCAGTATGACTTTTAAATACTTCGCGTGCTCAAATAGGTTTAGTTCGACGTTGTCTATTTTTGGTCTGTTGTATGAAGGAAGCTTTGTTATTCTCGTCAAGAGCATTAATTTTATTATTTCTTTAGCCTAATGCCTAGTCCGCAGGTTTTTCCTCCTTTATCAAATTGATTTTAGGCGGCCGTCATTATTTCACTGATAAGCAGGGGAATAGTCCTGATATTTTCAGTACTTCATCGTCTACGGAGACCACCGCTTTCACTCCTAAACAAATACGTCCTTTCAAAATGCTATTCATGTTGATAAGCTAAAATAGAGGGGACGAAACCCCGCCCAGAGTTATACTTTTACGGTCTTGCTCGTAAGCATAGAACCGAACCATGATCTGATGCCTCCTTCAATGCCTATCGAATTAATGGAGTCCATGATGGTGTTTACGTTGTTGAAGCGTCTTCTATATCTGGAAGGGTGGCTAATTTAGCGATTTTTCGACGTGACTTATCACTTTATCTAGTGCCGTCCCTGGTGATCGTCCTTTTCGGTAAGGCCATCCTACAGCTATATCTCTCGGAGATTTCCCAGTAAGTCAGTATCCATCAGTATCTTTAGGTATTCTTCAATTGTCATTGTTGCTGAGCCGTTTGCTCTGTTGATTAGAGTTGGGCTAGATTAATTTTGCCGTATCCGTTATGCCCTCTAGCGATTTCTTGTTTGTCTTTTTTTGATTTTGCGGGCTTCGAACACACGCCAGTCTTGAAAAAAAAAACCGTGTTCCTGGAACTCAGAACTCTAGGCTATACCGAATATCACATATTTGGCGGCGATTGTCACAATAGTGTGTGTGAAAGGAATATTTTTCATTCGTTATTTACAATCGAACGAGTTTTGGTGTATCTTTATAAAATGTAACAATTGAATAAAAAAGAGAAAACTTAATAAGTAAGTTATATAAAAATTAAGCACTGTTTCGATTTATTTTGCAAAAACAAAGTGCAACGTGTACTTAGACCCTTGGACCATAACTACCTTTATATAATGAGCCGAGATTGTCATACTACGTATGTATATGTCAACCACGCTTGCCAATAAAATGGGCCCAAGACTGCAGAAATTTTGGTAAATTTTTTTTTTTCATTCCCCAACTTTCTCAGAACTGAAAATAAATTAAAATAAATAAATAAATTAATTGAATAAAAATAACAAAAACTAACCATTCAAATTAAAAGAAAATTTAAAAAAGACTTCAACAAATTTTGCGGGATTTGAAAAAGTAACGTGAGCCTGGCACTCAGACACCTATGCCATACCTTATATTACGTATGAGGCGGCAATTGCCAGAGTAAATAGCTTCAATACTTTTGGCAATAATACAGCGCTTTTTTATTGAAATAGAGAGGAACAAGTGTGTATAAAAGGTATAAAAGGTATAGCAGATCTCTCCAATGGATGTTGCTTAACATGTTCCTAGCAACTGTTGTCTTTTTTCATTTGTGTAGTTTTTCATAATTGTTCATATTTAGACAATATGAAATAGTCCGGGTATCTCACAGTTGATAACACTCGACTGTAGTTTTCCTACTTGTTTCTGATATTTGCGTTCACAAAAAAATCATTTGAATGACATTCGGTGGGTCATACCTTGTTGCACGGTAAGCATCATGGTTCATATGATATGGTTTCAAAATGAAGATTCGATTGTAGTTTACTTACTTTCCTAATGGTTTATTTTTGAAATAAATAATATTTTGTTGAAGATTAATTAGAGGCTTAACAGATTGGAACCTATCCGTATCGGATTGCAGTGTACTAGTGTACCTATGCAAAACCTTTAAGAAGGTAACCCCTTGCGAAAGTTCTAATGCTTCCTGTTTTTCTCCATTTTCTTCTCATAAAAAGTCGACTATTTAAAAGTCCAATATTTTCTTGAAGGTTTTTTTTATTTATTGCTTTATTTTTGCAATAGTGCATATAATAACACAGAAGCATCTAACTAAGCAACAATCAATGGCATACACACCAAATTGATGGAATTGCGCGTAACCTTACCTTATGAACATCGGCAATGTAAAATTTTTCGTGTTTATATAGCTGGTAATTAAGGCTTGAATTTATTTATAGGTGTTTAAAGGATTTCGATGGCCTCTATGTTATAAAGACTCAATACACTTCGTTAGATCCTTCTATCTTAGAGTATGAATTCTGGAACTTGGAGTCCCTAGTGGGAATCAGTTCAAGAGAAATTTTTACTTTTCGCTGTACGCGGATTACACTGGATTGCAAACTCTTCTAGTAGACTTTTCCTAATTAACTTACCTTCCTTAGCCAACCGTCGAACGATGCTAGGCATCATCTTAATCACCTTTGTAAGCTTTAAGTTAATGATTTGTATTCAGCTTGATTGCTGCATTAATGTTTGCATTAATATAAATCAGACGCTTGTTAGAATAACTGAGGCAAACACCGTTAAACTTATTATACTATAAATACCGACTAGGCCTCTAGACCAGCGGTATCAATAGAAGTTCTTCTGCATCATTATACAGTGCATACGGTGTATTAGCTACCTCCCCGTTCCACAAATATTGATAGCCGGACAAGTGACGAAGAAAAACTTAAAAACTTAATTTGTTCATTAAGCAGCTATAAAAACAATTGGGTTAATCAAAACATTTGACCAATCAAATACCCAAGGTCAAAATATCAGGTCTTTACACATAATTTCATTGATATAAGCATATTATGTATACCTTGTTACCTATAAACACTATTATATTATTAATTGGAAGTCCGACATGGACACTGTTTCAAAGTTGTCAATCAGGCGACATATTGATAGATATTAATTAATGGGCTCAGAACTCTAGCCGAATTCTTTCAAGTCAATTTTAAAAGTGTTCAGCTTTTTTTGGGCACCTTTGGTTGCGAATAGGTGCGTATTCAGCTATAACAGCGAAAAAATCACTACCAATGGGTCAGAACTTAAGAAGCACAATTTAATATGGCTAATAGCATAGAAGCAGTCGTTAGACTTGAAAAAGAGATCAGTCAAGAAATTTGAAAACTGCAGAAAAGATTCAGCGGAGAGGTAATTGAGCTTGACCTATTTTTAAACCAAATTGGCCGCCGTCAATGATATGGATTGGTTCGCATAGAACGATCTTAATTTAAATATATAAGCGCTGAACACATCAAGTTCTAAACGACAGTTCTTAGTTAGTCATAAAATAAGGTAAATAGTTGATCAGTTTCCAATGAAATAATCGGAAAAATGTTTAATATTTTCGTTCCTCACAAATCATAGAGCCCTTTGGTTTTTCAATAAATATAGGTGAATGTATTGGAGTAAAAATATTTTAGAAACTTAGGTCACTGTCAGATCGACAAGAAAACCAACCATTTATTTTAAATTAAAGTTTGAAGTAATGGTACATATTTTTTCAATAATAGAGAAATCTAAAAACAGCATACATTTTATAGTAAGACAATGCCGCAGTACCATATGCAAAAAATGCGAAGAAAGTACTCCCATCTTCCGGGTTTGCGTTTAATGAAGTACTTTTCTGTGACGGCTTTGATATTACGGGTAGCCTTTGCCCAAGGAGATGACAAAGAAAAAAATGAAGCAACTTCTAATAGTTCCTGGCGCGAAGGATACGAAGGCCATGGCACGACACATGAACAAATGGGTCAAGTGCATTGGCCTTTACCTGAGTATACTCCCTACTCTCCACAGAGAAACTATTCGAAAGACTCATACTCACCTTCAACTGCTCTATATCCAATTTATAACTTTTCACACTTCATATTTCATGTTGGCTTAACTGACGATCCCGTCCTGCCACCAGGTGAGTGCAACTAAGAACTAGGCTAGCTTACTTTCTTAATTTTCTTAGATTATGTTGTCGTAAAAGACGGCGACACTCTCCATCTGGGCCCTAAATTCGAGCAAAACCAGTGGGACGCACTTTTAGCAAAGTACTGGCTGCTTTTTTTGTCTGTAATATTTCTGTTAACATGTATAATCCTTGTCCCCTTTATTGCGTAAGCTATTTAGGCATCTAACCCAAAGATTAACACAACCCCTTTTATTTGATACAGTGTTTGCTACTGCTGTCTGTGTTGCTGTAGACGTTGTAAGCAAGGATGCCCGCCCTGTACAGCATCCATTGACTTCCGACGGCGCTGCTGTTGTGGTATCTGTTTACTTTTGCTGATTTTAGGCCTAATGTGAGTTCAGCTATGTTATTACACAGGCAAAGTATTTTATTATTTGTGTTTATTTTTATTTTAATCATTTTTAATCATTTAGTTTTAATCATTATTAAGTCTTCTGCAAACATGAAAGAACCCATAAGTTTAATACTGTGTTTTCTATGTTAACTAAGAGTTTCATTGTTGCATGGCCATATTTATATATAGCTACCATGGCGTAAGTGAGATCGGCTGAGCAGCTGTTATTTGATATGTCATTTCATCTCTAAACGTACCACATCCCCTGAATATTAATAAAACATTACTTGAGCTCTTAAGATGACATCAATCTTGGCCTTGCTGGCATTTTAGCATTGCGAACCGCCAGGGCGTTCAATTCAAAACTAAGAGGGAAAAGGGAATTAAAAGGCTAATTAAGGTTTTCCTGTGTTCGCGCATGGAGAGACGTTTTCAATTGTATTTATGCGAAGCCTATTTCATGCAATCATTTTATGAAAAGATGAAATGTTTAAAAACACTATAATTTATTTGTTTACACACGAAAGATGACTAAGAATTTGGCTTCAATATATATACAGATGTATTTAAAATATGTAAAATGTTTACAGCTGACCAAAATACCGCCTGTGTCGTATAAGCAGTAACTATTTTAATTACACGTATTCCAGATTAATTAAGTTCATAGTCTTGCCAGCTTATATAGCTTGTTTTTGGAGCAGCACGTACCGCTCCGTTCAATTGGAAATTTATACCGCTTAGCCACGAGTTCCTGTCTAAACACACGAGTTTAATTTTATAGAAATTAGACAACAATATCCTAAAGCTGTCATTGAAACGATCGACAGGTACTATGATAATTAATGAAAATCGCATAACTTAGATGTATATTTTTTACTCGGTGCCCATAGGGTACAAGGAAATTATAACTTAGTGCCAACTGAAAATGTATGTAACAGGTAGAAGGAGGCATCTCCGACCCCATAAAGTATATATATCTTGATCAGCGTCACTAGCCGAGGCGATTTAGACATGTCCGTCTGTGTGATACAACCGATCTCAGAGACTATAAGATCTAGAGCTAACAAATGTGACCACATAATAATCTGTGGCACGCAGATCATGTTTGTTTTGGTATTGTCAGCCTTGACCATTTAAGTATTGGAAAAATATAAAACTATTTTGGGATCTATAATTAAAATTTGTGAGAATCGAAAATATTATTTTCGTTGCGATAGGTAACATAACCAACCATACCAACAACAACTTCTGGAATATGGCACAACCATTTGAGACATTTCCCTCATCCAAATTTAAACACTGCAAGCAAGGTGATCAAACAGAAATTGTGACAATAGAGCATAGCACGGCACATCGCACTAACAAAGAAAATGCAAAACAGATCTTAAAAGGCTAATTATTCCAGAAAATGTTCCGATTAGCACCAGGTTTCACAGCACTTTAACTGAAATGCCCGGTGTATGATTTACTCAGTAAATTATTGAGGCAGACCTGGGCATGAAAATTCTTACTAAAGGGAGGGTAGTTCATAAGGACGATCTTAGATTAAGAACTGCAACACCATTAAATTTCATGTTTAAAACTAAGTAGGTTCATTATTTAATTTTCTGTGGGCTACGACTTCTTATTCTTTGTATCCTTTACGATGACGACCGCACTAACTAAAGTTTACGACTACACGGACTACACGAAGTCGTGTCTTTAGATAAAATTGGGTACAAAACGAAATTTACATAGACGAAAGCAGGGCTACAATCGAAGCGATCCAGCAAGAACACATACGACGAATACTAACTCCGGATATGGAGTGATTCAAAAGTAAACAGATAATAGAAGCAAAAACCAACCAAATAGTATTTAACTCAAATATACTATCTAAACGTAACGATATCAGATAGACAAAAACCACACAATTAATACGTTCCTAGCTAATAACAGAGTTATAAAAACAGATCTTAAAAATATATTATTTTCTATTAAACTTACTATGCTAATCCTAATACGTCCATTAATTTTGGATAAAATCGACGTGAAAGGATACGCTCAATAATCTTAGCATTGCAGATATCTTAGAAATATCCTTAATCAAAGCCATTCAAAAAATACTGAAAATCAAGAGATCTTAGTTGCTGAGTGCGGCATTAGCTCATTCGCCCTCCGCCATTGTGATGCCTGCATGACCACTACATTCTGGACTCCAGCATTGTGATATATAATAAAATAAGTAATTATATAAGCATAAATATAGCAAATAATTTCTGAATCCAGCGACTAGTGCAACACATTAGTCTGAAAACCACAATCAAACCACCGCTCGCTTTCCGAAAATTTATTCAAAAGTCGAAATTTGTGTTGTTTATTAGATTTATAATTATTTAAAAAAATTGTAATTCGTATAGTCGCTGTTCAAAGTTCGACCACTTTTCTGTATTTGCTAAAAAGTAGAAAAACTTAATGAGAAAATTTAATTAACTTTTCTCAAAAAGTAGTTAAGCTTAGAGAAATTGGTTTTGTAATTTATGAACAAATATAAAATATGAAGTCAAAGCAAATATTTATACACAACTATTTTGTTATATTTATTAAAAAAAAATCTTATTTTCGTCGATAACAAATAAAAAAAAAATGTCATTGCTATAATTCTGTATTTTTTGAGATTAATAATTTATAATACCATGCTGACTAAGAGAAGTAGTCGGAGATTATAGAATGCTACAGGGATTTTGCAATGTTAGCAATTTTTATACCCCCACAGAGAGATATATTGTGGACACTAAAAAGAATATATATTTTTAATTAACATCAACAGATGATTCGATTTAGCCATGTCCGTCTGTGCGTCCGTCTGCTTGTTGATACGCAAACTAGCCCGTCAGTTTTTGAGCTATCTTATTGAAAGTTTGTAGATAATCCTTATTTTATTGCATTTAGTATATTATATAGCTGTTATAGGAAAGATCAAATTATTATTAGAAAAAAATAGGATTTAAAGAAAAAATAGGAAAATCTGAATATTTCTTGGATATTGTTCAACATATAGGCATATAAGTTAAAAGATAGTTATTTATTTCGCTTGAATTGGGTCAAATTGCAAACTGCATGGGTATATACTTAGGCTTCGCGAAGTAATCTTTCTTTCTTGTTTACTTAAAGTTCTTACTAGAAAGCAGTTAACAAACTTAATTAACATCTTAATTAGACAGAAACATTAATTAAAAAATACATAACTTATTGGTTTTAAGCAGGCAGTCAATTTAGCCATGTACGTCTGTCCGTCTCTCCGTCCGTGTAAAACAACAGATCTTAGAAACTGTAAGAGCTAGAGCTACCAAATTTAATGCCAGCATTATAATCTTCAGGCACAGACGGAAAAATGGACAGGCGGACATAGCTAAATCGACTCGGCTGGTAGTGGTAATCGTGAATGTATGTTCTTTATTGGGTCGGAGATGCCTGCCTGGGCCACTGTTAATCGGGTATAAGTAAAAAGAGAAACACAGGATATAACGGAAAAATTAAGGCCTCGGCCTGACAAAAGATTTAATTTAACCTAACTTAACGTTCTAATACAAACGAACAACCAATACAACTGATAGACGCAATTATCAATTAATTCTGGCAGTGATCAACCTAAAAGAGAGACATTAGGATACCGCCGTACTTAATACTTCTCATTTTGTAGTAGGCTTTTATACGCATGGCAGAGTGAGCTTAACTTTAACTGGTGGGATATTCCGAAAATAAGATCGGATTTAATTTAATTTCACCTTATTTATTAAGCAATTAGAAAATATCTTCGAATATATATATCTAATTACATTAATAATACATTCATAATACATTAAAACATTTAACTGGTATAGCATTTATGATATGGGCAATAGTGATACAATCTGAAGATAATGGACGATGGATGGAATAACCCTATCTCTATGTCTCTGTGTTGCTTTTTCTTGTATTTGTTCGGTTTCATTGTTGATTGAAATGTTGCTTATTTGAGTTAGCATTTTAATTACTTGTTCTATGGTTTAATTCTCTACCTAATTTTTGGGGAAAACTAGGAACATGGTCATTTGAGTCATTCGTTTATGAATCAAGCTGAAAATGGGGTATTTATTTTGGAATTGTCGGCTTAAAAACTAGCCCAGTTGCACAACTGCTTTTTTAAATCTATTCTTTTAATTGACATAATTTTTGTAATGTCTGTTTCCTTTTCCCAAAGAGAACATATCTTCCTATCTCTAGTGAGTTGTTCTTGTCGTTGCATAGAATACATTCTAAAATATTACAAGTACGAAAAATATGTTCTTTAATTTCCTAAGTGCCCTAGTAAAAATATGTTCTTTAATATCCTCTTTTAAAAACCAAGAGGGACAACTTTAATAACCCCAAAAAATACACAAATAAACTAGCAGCCACAGACACAATTTCCGTAAAACCTGTTATCTCCAGGTATCTTTTTTCAAAAAGTAAATGACAATTTCTGTGAAAGCATCATACTCCTTGGTAGAGACTTAATCTACAACATCAAAGACATGATTTTCACTGCATTACAAAATATCCCTTTCAGGGCTTTCATTAAAGAATTTGGTTAGAGGCATACTGTTTGAGACTTACCTTTCTTTTGCTCTGAAACAGAAAAAGAACAAAAAAGCTGTCCTCATCTATCCAGTCCTCCACTTTTTAAAAGCAAATGTCTTAGCGCAAAAATTTAATAAATTCCTGCGCACAGAAAAACACCACCATTCTCGCTCATTAAAAAACCGAAATGTAACTTTTGCAAGATCAGCGTGTGTTAAAATCCCGCAAAATCCGAAGAATTTTATTTATATATTTAGTTGATCGGTGACCAATCCCGGCAAAGTAAAATATGTTTCTTCTACATATTTTTATACTTATAAAGATTTTTCTTTTATTTAATTGATATATTTTAAAAGACGCCCCATAACTAGTTCGATCGCCGTCAACGACTGAAAACTTTTTAGAACAATGCTATTCATTTCAGCCACACTAGTTTCCTACAACTTTATTCCAATAAAAATCCGCATTTTAATTGCAAAAATGTTGATGCTATTTATTGTGACAATCGCCTAATATATATATTGCAAGATGTGGTCGAATCCTGCAAAAACTGCCTTATAACTCCGCTCTTACTCAAATTTTCAGAATGTCAACACAAGCCTATTTAATTTTCTAATTTATTTACTTTAAACCGAAAGTCACTACTGCAGGTTAGATACCGTTCTAATTGATTTTCGAGGGCGGAAGTGGGCGTGGCCTAATTTTGAAAATCTGGATGTGCGTGCAACAAAATAGAATGTTGTCACCAAATTTGGTAGCTCTAGCTTTTATAGTGTCTGAGATTTGTTGATTTACACCGACGGACAGCAGGACGGATTTGGCTAAATAGACTTGTCTGGTGACACGGATCAAGAATATATATATTTAATGGGGTCGGAGCTGGTGTCAGCGCTCACGACCATGCAACGAAGCTGGGCTGCACAGCGTTTTGAAAGCTAGATGACTATGTACTTCTTATTACTTTGAATTAATTTAGTTAGATGCACATATAACAACTAGAAAAGCTACAGTCGAGTGCGGCCGAATGTGAGATACCCGGCACCCAAAGCATTGTGGGTTAAATTATAATACACATAGACATAGCACTTTCACTTTGGAAAAATAAGTTTAAATTTATGAAAAACTGAAATTAAACAGGCCGGAAGGCATATGGAAATGCTGACAAATGAAGAAAAATAGCAGCTTGTTGAAAAACACACAGCAAAGACAGATGTTGCTAGGAACATGTTGAGCTACATGTTGGTTCTGTCAGCATACAAAGAAACAGTTTTCTGAATAACTCCTATTTTTATCATCCGATATCTCTAAAATTTTGAGATCACGTTCACATAAATGTATTTATTTCATATCCATTTATTTTATAGCTTAATTATACGTTTTCCTGGCTTTCGAAGGCCTTTCGAAATTTTAAAACAAACTTGATCTGCTTGCAACAGATTACAATGTAGTCACCAAATTTGGTAGCTCTAGCTCTTATAGTCTCTGATACAGACGGACAGACAGACACGGCTAAATCGACTCGGCTGGTGACGAGGATCAAGATTTATATACTTTATAGGGTCGGAGATGCCTCCTTCTCCTTGTTACCCCTGGACCACGACGAACCAAAATTAAATAAAAATAAAAAAACTCTTTAAATTTTACGTGACTTATACATATTACGTAACAGGCAGCTATTGCCACAGTGAATACCTTCAACACTGTTGAATGCCCTTACGTATATGAATGGAGAGGAACAAGTATGAGTGATTACATATCGCTTAACATTGTGTGTGTATGCTTAACTTCTGCAACGACAAGAGGAACAAGTATGAGTGATTACATATCGCTTAACATTGTGTGTGTATGCTTAACTTCTGCAACGACCGCATGGGTGTGCTCATCATGTTCCTAGCAACATTTGTCTTTCTTCTGTGTTGTTTAACATATCGCAACATTTGTCTCCATTTGTTAATTTTTATCGAGATTTTCATATTTTCGAGCAAAATTAGACAAAGTGAATTAATATCAATTTCATCCATGCTTTGGATACTGTGTATCTCACAGTCGATAACACTTGTCTGCAGCTTTCCTACTTGTTTTTTGTTGGGATTTTTTTAATCTAAAGTTGTATTACGTGTTGTTCTTTACTGTTCCATATATTCTTAATGTCTTCGATAGTATTTCTAGTTAGTGTAATCGGATGATATACATGGGAGTAGTTATTAGTCGTGCTTGATCAACTAAAACTTTCTTACTTGATCTAACTGTATTTATCATTTGTACCCCATGAGTCATTATTATGTACAAATAAACATATAACCATAATATTTCAACGTAAGAGCTTAAACCGCCCTTTCTAGTTTTTATTTAATACTTATTTTATATTTTGTCACCGTTTTTTCTGGTCTAGTGACTTAGCTTTTGATACTGATCCAGAAAAAATATAAAAATATAAATGAATTTACAGTCCACAATAAATTTTTAGCTTTCAAATCGAGTCAATTTTAACATTTTTTTAGTACGGGCAGAAAGATGGATGCAGATAAGTTGATTCTACAAGTCGAGAAATATACTATTACTTTAGAATCGTGTTTTTATATAGATTTCGTGTAAGTCGTCATACTACCTCTATGGCCTCATGCAAATACAACTCTTGTGTCATCAAAGCTTGCCACATATCATTCATTGCATCTTCAAATTGCACATTTAGCTTATCGACGGCGTCAGATAGTTTTAAATTTTCCGGAGTGTCTTCATCATCACCGTGCATAGAATTTTGTTCTAACTGCCGCAAAATTATGCAAGCTTCTTCGAAAATATGTTCTTTGAATTGTAAAAAATCTTCTATTTCCTTTTGTCCCATAATGTGAAGTTCTTCTTGACCCTCTTGAAGATTGTTCATAAAATCGCGAATTTCTTCATCCCGTTCAACAAATCTTTCTAGCCCTAGTTTATATATTTCTTGCGTTAGCTCAAATACGTCTTTGTCATATTCATCGGCAAGCTCTTGAGCTTGTGTACCAACAAGCATTAATACACGTCCATCTTCATCTCCATCCCAAAGTGAATAAAAAAGTTGATGTCCATCCAAATGTTCAACAAAGCTTGACGCTAGGCGTTTTGCTTCTGACTGATTTCTCTCTTGCAATTCTCGTGATTGTATCTCCTTTTCTTGCTTATCTTCAATTTCACGTAATTCTCGACTGTAAAAAGAATTTTAGGGTATTATTTGGAATAAGATGGTTAATGGAACATGTGGTCACAGTTACTTCCACAGCCTAATAACCTACATTTTCCTTTGCCCTTTTTTAGTAATAAAAACAAGTTAAAAAGCGACAGTCGAGTGAGCTCGCCTTTAAGAGTGTGCCAGTAATCCAAATCTTTGTGCATCAAGCTAAAAAACAAATCCCATTTTCAACATTTCTTCAAATCTATTACTCCGATCGACTTTAAAAATATAAGTTCCAACAAATTAAGTCAAAATTTAAATAAAACATTTAACAATTTCGTATCGAATATATCGTAAGCGCCCAATAAAGAATTAGCTCCTAACGAAATGACAGAATTTTAACAGTTGAATTTTTTGAAATAAATTATTATTAATAAAAACAAAATTGGTATCTGAAAGAGAAAACGTGGCGGCTAGCAATTCATCGATATTGGACCAAATCCAAAAACGGAAATCGCGCTTACGCGAGTACCACCAAACAATACAAGTACATTATGACTATTAGAGAAACATCTGCATACTATAAAGCATTAAGACAACCAAGATATATAATAAGAAATAATCCAAATGTCTCGGTTATGATTGGAAACTGTCCATATGGTCAAACCCCAGAACACAAATTAACCGACTGCATAAAATTCAGCCACCTGTCAATCAGGTAAAAGTGGAAATTGGCGTGTCGAGAAAGATTATGTTTCAAGTGCTTGGTTCACAAATATACACAATACAAGAACTCTTAAATGAATCGAGAAGATTCTAAGAATGGTAGACCACACAAAATAATTCCAACTGAGTTTCGGGCCAAAATGGAAGGAGGAACCGAATCGGGAACGGGATCACCGACTAGAATTTAAATGGGGAGCTGCTATCGTCTAAGAACTGGGCTGGTTTGATCTAAAACTCCAAATATAAAAACAAAATTTTTTAAATAATTCAAAGATGCGTACTAAGGTCTATTTGTCCAATAATGTATAAAGATGCGAATTGAATGTTTTTTAATCGATTCTTCGCCATTTCACTGCTGTAAAACTTACTAAATTAGTTTCAAAATGTTATTTTCGTGTAATTAGGGCATAGAAAAATATAACAGCATTTACATTTTTTCCAAGTTCTGCCGTTTTTATACATATAAATTAACACTTTTGTGTTTAATTATTGGAAGTAATTCCGCGCAGTGGCTTTATTCCACCATAGATCCAGATAATAAAGATGGCGATGGCCGGTTCATTTCCTTGGATATAATCTTCGTACTCTCGAAACCAAATAATAATATGATATCGGCGATGGCCGGAGTTAATGTTTTTGAGCGAAGTGCTCTTTATTGAAACCAAATTGTTACTGAAGTTGGCAATGAAAACTTAATGCTAACAAAGGCGACACACAGCGGCCACGCAAATATGCTATGTTTGCCGGTTGTGCATCATGGGATCTTTCGAGCTGTCCAACTGTTATCAGTGCCATAGAAAACCTATGCAACCGGATCGTGGATCTGGTTATCTCATGGCTGATTGGAGTTTGACTGCAGTTGTCCCTTAAAAAACCGAAGGAGTCCTAGTGAGCAGTAGGTAACGGATTCAGGTGACTAACAGTCAGAGTGGCTAAAATACCCCGCTAAGCTAAGTCATAGGCCGTCGCGCTGGTATGGCAGTACGTCATAATGACACCGGCCTACTGCCGAAGTCTACCCGCCCCTCAATGGCTCGCTGTCCTTCGCCCAGGCCGGGACCCCACCGTTTCAGAACATGACAGAAGAGAAAAATAAGGCTCGTAGCAAGACAGCTTGTAAAACTTGGAAAAGTGCCCCTGGACGTTTACTTCGAGTCCAAACGTCAAACCTTGACAAGTAAAAGGTCGCGGCCAGGTAAACTTTTACCTGATGGACATAGCTGTCTCCGCGGTTACCCACACAGGTTTGGTCATGAAGGCAGCGGTGCCTGCAAATTATATAATTTTAATTTTATTGGTTTTATTTTAATTTGGTTTAAATGATAAACTGGTTGATTTTGAATATTGTAATTTTTGTGTTACTTCATTGTCTTTAATTTATATTTTGTTCGTTAATTGTCGTTTGAAATGTGCAGCTTGACATAATCTTATAAACTAAACTTAATCGCCTACTGAACTCCAACATAATTAAAAAGCATTCGCTATAAAGAAATAATAGAAAAAGTTACTGGCTCCACATTTTCAAAATAGCTTTCTGTTCGGTTTCTAAGCCAAAGATAAGCCTAGCGAACGAAAAGAAAAAAAAAACAAAATTGAATAACTAATTTATAGTGCAAAATATTATCGATACATCGATACTTGCACATGGTGCAACGGCGGTGAGGTCGAGAAGGGCGTTGAAATGCTGCAAATTGGCAGATGAGCTTTTCTTGCTTGAAGAGCAGCTGACTATTATCGACTGTATTGACTTACGAAAACAAATGTTGCTACGTGTAGGCAACACCGAAAAAAGACAAGTGTTGCTAGTAACATGTTGAGCAACACTTAAAAGTGTTAAAAAAAAAAAGTGTCTATTACGTAATAATTATAAGGAATGGACCAGATGTCTGAGTGCCAAGTTCTGCAAAATCCGTTGAATTCGTTTTTCTTCCTCTTTACTCAAATAATACAATTCATTCCAGTTTTGAGAAAGTTGGGGAAAGCAAACAAATTTACAAAGTGAATGTTCTTTTTTGTAATTTCTTGCGAACGCTATGACAAGCCAGTAGGACTACGTTTTTGTAAGACAGATCCGTGATCAATCTGTCTTTTCTGCAACTCTATTCCAATAAAAAATCAAATTGTAATTGACAGTAATGATATTTACTCTGGAAAGCGCCGTCAAATATGTTATATCGGCTATGCCATTGATTTTTTTTTTTGCAAGATTTCATTGCCTTATTTAGCTTTTCCCTTTTTATTCAAGTTGCTGTAAAAAAAATTATAAGAATAGCAACAAAAAAAAAACTGAATAAAAAGAAGTTCGAAAAATAGTGCCTGCGACAGGGATCGATCTCACTACCCGGTCGGCTACAAGTAAATTCGCAGCCTTTTAGACCATATCTTAAAATTCCAGCTTTCTTGCCTAATAACTCACAAGTCTATTATCAAATTTTACCGAAGCCTATTTATTTGTTTAATCTATTTACATTAAGCCGAAAATCACAACCATAGCTTCGTTACCGCATTTATGATTTTCAAGGACGGAAGTGGGCGTGGCCAAATATTGAAACAAACTTCGTCTATGTGCAACACATTAGAACATTGTAACCAAATTTGGTGGCTCTAGCTCTTATAGTCTCTAAGATTTCACACGGACGGACACACGACATTATTAAAAGATGAATATATAATATAATTTTAGGAGTTCTGAAAAATATTTAAAAACTCTTCTCGCCCTCTACAGGTAGGACAGAAGCGACTATAAGAAATTATAATAATTCTAAGGATCTTCTTTGTGCCAATCTAACCACATCAGAACTAGCAGTTGCTAGATTCGCGGCGGCGGATGGGAGAAGATTCTGACCGTTTCATCATTTATGGCCCACGACGAGGCGGCTCCGCCAGAGCCGAACATCAAAATAATGCAGCGATCTTTATAATAACATAATTTACCAAAACCTACAATATGAAACAAAGGAAACACACTCCCACCTTTGAGTTTCCTTAATAATATGATTTATCGAGCTTTTCTGCATAAAAGCACTAGTCAAAGAAGTTGAGTATTTCACAAAAATTTCATTCGATTGGAAACGGAATCCAGCATAATAGAGCAACAAAGAGAGCAAGAAAACTTTCAAAACTAGCTATGCGCTCAAGAAATGGGCAGCATACAAAGGAGCACTAGCAAAATACATAAAGACAGTATACGCAGCCAAAAAGATTCTTGATACCTAATCCCCGTTAGTTCATGAACCACC
The DNA here is from genome assembly GCA_008042775.1 of Drosophila pectinifera. Taxonomy (NCBI): domain Eukaryota; kingdom Metazoa; phylum Arthropoda; class Insecta; order Diptera; family Drosophilidae; genus Drosophila; species Drosophila pectinifera. Next base: position 27,798 of record VNKC01001178.1, on the reverse strand, counting down.
CACGCTGTTGAATTACTAGCTAGAGCCAGTAATAATTTTATCCGCTGTACGGTGCCTGAACCTATTTATTCTCATGGACCTCACACTTCGTTGTAGCTACATATGTTACAAGGGTACGTTGTGAGCCGCGACCCGGCGCTTTCTTATAATTTCCCTCTTACGTCAACCGCCTGTACTATCCCTCGCAACAATCTTAGGAGGGACATGATAATGGAGGAGCCTAGTCTTTGTTGGCTATGTCGGTTTAATTTACAATGTCCGTATGTTTATGTAACTTAAAGGGTTCATCTATGCTACAGAGTTTGGAGTTTTTGTACTTTATAGGGGGTATTAAGAATATTTGGGCATACTTGAATCTTATATATATGTGTGTGATATTATACTTGTTTACATGTATTTTGACAGGCATTGTATACGCCACTAAACTATTTTACGCCTAGATGGGGTGTGACTTCAAATGCCATTTAGGGTCCGGACAATAATGTATGCTAACACATTTGAACAACCGTAGTTAAGATAAATTCGGAACCTAATGATCTTCGCAATTGTGACCTTAAGGTTAAACAAAATTAAAAGACAAATTTTACTTACTAATATAAGGCGCAGGATTCTTCACGAAATTCGCTCTTTATAAATGTATAGTCGTAATAATTAAGTTTTGGTAATATAGCAGTTATATATTTCAATAAACTGAAGTTTGTTTTTCTAGCAATAGGGTTACCTTCCAAGTTCAATACCTTCAGATTATTCATAAACCGAAAACGTTCAATCTGTGAACAAAAAAATGGAAAAACATTTTATTAAGATTAAGAATTGCATTAATTAAGTGAATCAAATCAAATATATAACAGGTATGACAAAATTGCCTAATGTTTAGCTCTTTGTTTTAGCAATGTTTATATATTGATTGTTGTCGGTTGGTACCGTGTTCTGTCTTTGATGTTTTATGTTTTCCTTTAAATTACACAGCCAAACAAAAATATATTTTCTTGCTGTGTGGTTGTTATTATTATTAATTACTGATGTTCTTTATTTCTTAATCAGCTAATCAGAATACTGCATTGTAGTCAGGAAGTGGAAACGTAGAGGAAGATGATACGGATAATTGGCTGAACATACATTTTTCTAAAAGAGACAACAATGACAAAGAAAACGACGCTGACTATTTAATAATATATATTGAAAACAGCAGATAAGACGCGTATGACTTGGACGAGTTAACAGAGGATGCGATGAAGTATATAGAGGGTTATAAAATACACAAATTTTACCTTTTTAATAAGTTGGCCGAAAATGGGACTTTTACTTACGTGATGAAGTGCCTCATGGAAGGCTCATGAAGCCGACTATCCAGTTCATAGACGTTTTGGTAAAGAGAAATTTAAACTAACAAAAAATGTGAAGGAAACGTTCATAAAGTAGTCGAAAATATATATATTTATTTAGATATAAAAAAGTTATGTTTTAAGACTAGAATATATTAAAGGATTATATTGTCGATCCACTCGCACTTATTAGGCTTTAAAGATAAAATGATTGCCTATTAAAAGTTAACAGCTTACAACAACAACAATTTCAACCGTCAATAGGCCTGCTGACAACGTTGGACTCATTGTAAATATGTCCTTGTAAAATGTTGTGTTTTGGAAATATGTATATATTATTTTCTATTGACTGCTACCTTTAAAATATGAAGTAAGCTCGAACCATTATTTATAATTATTCATTTTTTTCTGTTTCATATATATATAAATACGTACACATATTCGTAGGTAATAAGCTCAATATAAATAACTTCAACTAGATGTAAGGTTAGGTTAAACAATTACAAAATAGCCTTAAGGAAGTTTTAAGCACATATTCAGTGCAAAAAAATTACAACATCTTAACTAATTATGAAAAACATTACCCAGAGCGAAATAAAAGCTATATGAAAGACAAAACAAGGAAGCGTTAAAAAAGCACAGCTATGCTTGTAGACTAATTTTCAAACCGACAGTACCAAAACAGATCCTCCATTTTCAGCTTGATTCATATACGAATGACTGCAGTGACCATGTTCCTACTTTTCCACCAAAGAATTTGGTTGAAAATTAAACTATTGATCAAGTATTAGAATGCTAAATCATATAAACAAATTTACAATGAACAAAGAAACCGAACAAATACAAGAAAAAGCCACACAGAGACGATGAGATAATCTAGGTTATACGGATTTTTCCAGCATTGACACGAGTAAAGAGATGAATGTTTCTCAATGGGTATGAAAATACTCCAGTTAAATATACAATCTTTAAGGGCAAATAAAAATGACCTAGAATTTTTCTTAAATTCAAATAATTTTGACAATGCAATATTATCAGCAGGTTTTTCACATAACCTTAGTTGTAGGAAAATAGCAATTTTTTTTTTAAACACAGAAGCGATTGCTATGGAGGAGTAGTTATGGTCTGTAGGAAAAATATTAGACTTAAAAAGTACAATATGACTCACATTCAGACATTATTCTGGCGATTCATCTTATTATGAGTTCTTCAGTGAAGAAATGCTATCAGGGTCTATTGACAGGAAAACTCGTGTGTTAAAATTTTTTTGACTTTGCAATAATATCTTAAGGTTTTGACTTAAAAAACGTTATTGACAATCTACAAAGCAATATAAATTACTTTAAGAATCTAGTTTAAACCCTAGAAAAATAGCGGAGATGAGTATGGCTAGGGGACGAAGGCAGACTATACGTGTACATGTTGACAACATAGACATACCATGCAAAACAAGCATAACTTTTCTGGGTAGAGTTTTAAATGCAAACATGTCTAGTGTAAGTCACGTAAAAGAGCTTAAAAAATAGTAAGTAGTAGACTAGTACAGCTAGCAACGACAATAAAATCAGGACTAAAACCTAGAGTAACTACGAACACTTTCAACTCCTTTGTTAGGTCAAAGCAAGAATATGCTATAACCACGATGGCGGATATGGGAAACGGAGCAGCAACGGATATGGACATAGCGCAGGCTGGAGTTTTGAGAAGATATGTAGGAGTACCACCTAACACGAGTAAACATGAAATCTTTGCCTTAGCAGGCAGTCATGCCTCCGTCGTTTAGGTCGAAGTGGCTTACAGCCAAAGAGTCGTTTAATATTAATGTGTCTAATCCAGAATTTTTTGAAGAGCTTTTAAAGATGGAAGCTAAAACAAGCTATACAATTACTTTACGAGAGTTTAGCTACATTTATACAAACTATGCAATGATTTCAAGGCTAGTGGATAAATAAATATAAGGGAAAAATGGTTGGAACAGAACAAAGTTGAATGTTCGGACAAGAAATTCAAGCCATGGTTTAATAAATATTAATGAGATATAAAACAGAAGAGTGAAATATAATCGTCACAGATACATCTATCTCTTCGAAAGGCAGTGATGTGGGGATCTATGAAGCACCAAACGAATAAACGCATATGTATAAAACACAGATACCCTTATCATCGGTGGGGCAGAATTAATAGGAATTAAGCTACATTGTGATATTTTTAAGAAAGAAAAGTTGAAGAAAGCTGTGATTATGTGTGATGGGTGAGGTGCAATAAAATTAGTAAGTAAGAAAAACACTGACAACTATATCGTAACAGCTATTTACGACACAATTGAGGACTCCGAAGTAGAAAAAGTAGATGTTGTATGGGTTCCAAGGCATAAGGGATTTATAGAAATGAAAAAACGGACAAGTTAGTTAAAGAAGTTATAAATATAATAAAGGAGTGTAAAGGACATAAATATCCAAAATAAATAAAAAATGGAATTATGATTATGTGAACAAAGCCAATGCTAGAGCCTCGAAACTGTTTTTTCTTTATCTCCCAAAAAAACCATGGCATCACAATTTAAAATGAAAGGCAAAAACCATCAAAGCAATAGACTTATGACAGACCACACGTATGAATCAAAGCATGCGATACAAATATTTGTGAAGCATGCAATATTGTTGAATCGTAATTTTAAATGCCAAAAACTTATACATATTAGAAAAAGCTTAAAATCGTGAAATAGTATCAGAACAATATTCTGGTAAAACAACATCCTCTGCATTTGGCGGAGCTCTCAAAATTTATAAATATTTATCTGACTTGTTTTTCTAGAAACCTCTGCTCTTATAAATTTAAAGCACTTAATATTTCTTCAAATTATCTAAAAATACATAATTTTTGTTTTTTTATTACTTCCACGAAGGTACCCTACCACTAGAAGTCTTTTGTCCACGCTATTACCCTAATCTATTTTTTCTTTTTCTCTTTATTTTTCTAATCAAACTTTCCTAAAAAAAATATAACTTAAGCTCCATTGCTTAAAATGCTTAAGAGTTTCAGTCAAAAAATATAAATAAACTCTTGAACATTTAATATCCATCTATTTTCAAGCAATACTTAATATTTAGCACTTAGCTTTGAGTGTTCCATGCCTTGTGCTCTCAATTGTTTTCTGCCAACATGACTCGTGTGACGTTACAAATTCTGCGAACATTGTTTTTTCGATAGTACATATATAGAAATAAATGATAAAGTGAAGTTTTCTCTTGAACTGCTAAACGAATTTTAATGAATAAAAATGTAATAAATGAAGTAGCATTGGTCTTGGCGGGGATGATTTATATATATTCTTCCGAATCATCAGCGAAACCAGCAACAGCGTCATCTCTCTTTCTGTATAATGGCGTCTGAATAGCGTAATGTCCTTGCAAACGGATCGCCATGTCGAAAATAAATTTGTCAATGTTGTCGCTATTGGTCGCTCAGTTTTTTGCGCTCCACTTACTTCTGTATAGCACACACACTGGCCGTTTTTTAAGTGGACTGCCAAATGCACGACAGTCGGGTGACGTGTATGGAATAATATTAAAAAGGAGCCAAATTGCTTCGATACAACTCACGTATCGTCAAGTCACCTCGTTGTCCCCACCAAACGTTTATGATGGATTTGATGGTTGAAGTACTCAGTATTGTAGTGGATTGAGCACGATTTCGAGAAAATCTGACAATATGGAACAAGCGTTGCAATTGTCCACCATCCCGACTTTTAAGAACAATATCTGGTGATTCCAATTACTCTCCCAAAATCACCACTGTGACTTCATTAAGAGTTAGGTCATTAAACTGTCTCTCATGGCCTCCAGCTGGTCTTTTGATTGCTATCATAATGATGATCACCAGAAATCATTGTATTTAACGCAGTCTTGAACAATCTCTTCAATTCATTATTATTAAGCTGATTTGGCAATGGGTGCATAATTTCGGGTTTTTAGTAGCAGAAACAATTTCACAACACCTATCTAGTTCTTTTGATGAATCTCCGACGAAATAAATCTGAAGGAACTTATGTATTAACTTCGTTTGATGGTGGACACGAAGGGTCCGCTCGTTTCTTCAAAAGTTCATTCGGAAATATCCTTTAATCTCCTCTTTCTTTAAATTCATTTAATATATTAGGATAAAATCAATTAGAGAGTAAACTTTTCTATAAAGTCTGCCAATAATACTAAATCGCGACTTCTCGCATATGCGGGTGGCTTTTTTTTAGAACTATAGGATATTTCATACTTTTATTTTTAAATTTATTTAATAATTTGACAGCCTTTTATTTTCTTGGACGTTGATGCACTGCGGTCAGTACACTCAAATAGCCCGTAGTATAGATAAAGGAACACGAGGAAACTGTGCTACCCCAAATAGATTAATAGCGCACTGCTCGATTGCTTGCTTGCATGTGTACTAAGTGTTTTAGGATTGATGTTTTTAGTTTAGGAAGGCTATCTTATCTATGTGTCATCAGCTTGCACTTAGAGGCGTCCTTGTACTGCACGCAAAGTTTAACGTCGTCAGCGTTCATAAATACCCTTGAGTTAGACAGGACTTTGGGCAGGTCGTTGATAAATAATAATAAGGGAACAAGATGGCTACCTTGCGAGACACCAGAGGTAATCCGAACAGGAAAATCCATTAAGTCGAGCGTTCTCACAAGAAGGGAATGATTAACTGAGTCAAATGCTTTACTGAAGTCAGTATAAATAATATCTGTCTGTGAATTTCTTTGGAAGCCCTTTATAATGAAAGTGGTGACCTCCAGAAGGTTAGTTGTCGCTTGGAATGGCTGACAACTTGGAGATTCCTCTGTAGTTATTAGCATCCAATTTGCTACATTTTTTGTGGAGAGGAATATCGAATGATTCCTTCCAAATGGAGGAATTTTAAGGCATCTAAGGATAAGGTAAACAATTTTAGAAGGGTAATGCACAAGGCCTCGGCACAATACCTAAGCACACAGCCTGGTATTCCATCGGAACCCGGAGAATAAACAGGCTTGACGCGTTGAAGATCCAAAAGAAGTGAGCTTTCGTTTAAGCTAGGACTGAAGATTAGGTTCGATTTGGTCATGGTATAAGAATAAGTCTGACTTAAGTCGGTTGTCGACGAATAGGTTGTTTGAAAAAACTGAGCAAAAAGATCGGCAATTGCCTGATCATAGCTTGCTGTTGTATTTTCAAATGAGAGCGAGGAAGGATGTGTAATAGGTTTACGTTTAGTGTTGACTAAATTATACAACTTGTTTGGGCCTTGCGAGAACTTAACCCTTAAACGAGTTAAATAGTTTTTATAACACTGCGCGTTACGCACGGTGAAATTGGACCGAGCCACTAAAAAGCGAGAAAGAACAGCTGGAGATCCCGAACGTTTAAATTTCGAGTAAAGGTTGGACTTTCGATTTTTGAGGCGAATCAACTCTTTACTAAACCAGGGAGGCTTGTTTGAGGTTGACGGATAGAGTAACGGAACACATTCTTTGAAAAAGGAATTCATGGCATTGTAAAAAATATCCATGGCATCAACCATGTCAGTGCACATGTATAGACCGGACCAATTAAATTCAGAGATATAGTTTTTCAGCCGCCCAAAGTCAGCCCTGCGAATGCAGTAGTACTTCTTAGTTGGCCGATAAGACTTATTCTCCATTGCAATCCCAATATCGATAGTCACATTGAAAGTAGGATGATATGGATCCTCAGGTAGCGTCAGTGGCACCACCCTAACCAAACTGACTCTGGCTGGATCAGAGACAAAGCAGAGATCAAGCAAGCTATCTAAGGAGTTTCAAACATAGTTGACTTGAGGCGAAATGTCGAACAAGCCATTAATGAGATCATGTTGTGCTGTAGTTAAAAGCGTATTGGAGGATTCATTTGAGGACCAAATAGCTCCAGGGATATTAAAATCACCTAGAACTACTAATTGGTCCCTATCCGAAAGTCTATTGGACACCGATTGGATGGCGGAAAGGTGGTTCCAATAAAAAGGAAGTTCCGACAATGGAGGAATGTAGGAACATGTAATAAAACCGAAACTACCATGAATTGATAGCTTCACACAAAGGAATTCAACATCGTTGCTTTCCTCGTAAATAACTAATTCAGAAGTGAGGCTGGAGTCAACCGCTCTGAGGAAACCACGCCCACGCCTGGAAGACCGATCCAGCCTGTAAGTTGTGTACATAGCTGGAAAAACTTCGGAGCTAAGAATCTCCGGCTTCAACCAGGTTTCTGTGAACACATTCACCTGGGATGTAAATGAAAGACTATCAGAATACAGCCGCGAAACAAATATCTGTTTGGTGGAATCGCTATTAGGGTTAGTTGCAAAACTTTTTGGTTTGCCGCATAAAATGCATAATTTCCCTTTCAACGTCGTGACAAGTCTCGCAGCAGTAGCGCAACCTATTGTTTTAAGAAATAATATTCATCCGGGATCAATTTTCGTTTGTCGCCGACTGTTCGCGTCAGAAGGCGGCATTGTTTCGGGAGCCAGCGCTCTCTCGCTCTCGCTCGCTTTCTCGTCCTCTGTTCTCTCTCTCTCTCTCTCTCCCTACCTTCATCCTACATAATTTCATCAATCCGCGCTTTCTAAGCTTTGTCTTTCTTAGTTTAAGATTAATTCTAATTTACCAGCAGCTAAAAGAGCGAAAATAAAAGAAAGAATAAGAAGTTAAAACCGACATCAATTTTATCTTTTTGCTTTCACCGTTGGATATATTCAACATTTCGCCACCACATATTTTGTCTACACTTGTCTACAAATCCGCCCCCTCCACATAACGGACTTTTCGTTAATCGAGAACACTTCGTTTACGTACTGAGTGAAAAAAAAAGTTCTTAGTTTGTTTACATATACTTAAGTTCTTTTCGTTTTTACACGATAGTTACAATTAAATTACTTTTATCGACATTGCTAATGAAAGTTAATATGTATATGTAAACATTTTATACATTTTATATAGCAACATATATTTCTAAAAATCAATTGTTTCGAGTGAGACGCGACCGTCAGACTTAGAGTCGAGCATACTAGGCACTGCGCTACGCTGGCGAATCAAAGAAGGCCGACGAAACCTATATCTATAATATATATATATTTCAGAACGAAAAATCGAATACGGATCGGTCATGAGGGTAGGAACATAAAATAATCGTAGTACGCACTGCTCTTAACTGATACTTTACACAAAGGAATTCCACATCGTCGTATTTCCGAATATTAATAACTCCTACGCGATGCTAGAGTCAACCGCTATGAGAATACCGCAACTCGCCTGAAAGGCCGATCAAGCCTGTACATAATTACATGGGATGTTCAGAGTTTACAATACAATTTAGGGTCCTTAGTACGTAAGCCACTTGCAGTCTGATAGGAAAGATGGATGCAGTTGGATACTTTTTTGGAAGTGATGAACTGGAGAGTCAGGCGGCTCTTTAGTCTGGCCGGGGAAGACTTTTAATTGAAGATCAGTTTTTCTTTGTCTGAGCTTTGTTCTCCATGATAACGAAATATTCTGACCAAAACTGAAAAGACACATTAATATTATTCGGAACATTTAATTTGCTAAAATTTCAATTTTATCACCTTAATTTAATTTACCCGTTACCCACAAGGGTAATGTTGCAAGCAGATCTAGTATTATAAAAATTTGACCACGTCCAATTTCGCCCTCGAAAATCTTAGAAACCGTAATATAAGCTATAATTGTGATTATCGGTCTAAAGTAAATAGATTAAGCAAATAAATTGGCTTGTGCGGGTTGGATTTTTCAGATCGAGTATAAAAGGCTGCGGAGCTGCTTATAGCCCGCTGGGTCACGCGCTCGGTCCCTTTCGCAGGGATGCTGTTTTTACTTTTTTCGTTAATATTCTTACATTTATTATTAGCTAATATCAGTTTTCTGAACTGTTGGTACATAGCTTTGTGAAAAAACATAATATATTTATGTATGTCCTATCAATCTGTAATTTCAATTAATTATATATATTTGCAATGAATTTAAGCAAAAAATTTATAATATTTTTTTCATATAGCCAAGATTTTCTTTATTTCTTTACTCCACTCTATTTTTACGGCAATATTAAAGTCGATCGAATAAATTGTTTAGGAGGAGAGCTAAGGGAAGATAGGCCTTCTGGGCCATTTGGGGTGAGTTTATTTGGTACAGTAATTTGGTCATTTACAATTTATATAGAGTAGTTTTTGAAAAGAACGTTAATTAAGCGACTACTTTTATTAACAAATTATTTATCAAAGAGGTAAAATTTAAAGTATTGCTAGATGGCGCTTGTTTGAAACGATATTTTCTACGAAGTGATTTATGGTGATAATTGTACTTTATTGACATTTCCAAAACAGCTAAAGTCAAGTCAATATTTAAAATAAAACAAATAAGCCGAGAGGACTTTTTATTTTAAAGCTTTAAAAATTTAAATAAATGGGTAATTTGAGCTATCGCGGTTACAGAATTTATTCTTGTATTATTTTGTGATCAAATGTTATTTTCTTTTAATTACTTACGGATACTGAAAATAGGGCACCATCATGTCAACCATTTCTGCATTAATTAAATCAGTCGGGTACTCTACGATTTTTCTTAAAAAGCTTGTGTCAGACATGACTTTTAAAGATTCTTCCCAAGAGCTTTGTATAAACGCTTTCTCTGTATCTGGGCGAATGGGTTTTATTTTTCTTCTAAATAATATGCACACACAATCCATAATTAATGTTATTAGGTATGGAGGTTTTCCAAGTTTTCTAACTGTTGCAATATCAGCCGCTTTGATAGTTTTTAATGCAGCTTCTGCTTCTTCTAAAGCTGGAAGAGCCTTTTCCAACTTTGCTTCAGCCACTTGCTTAACCGCAGAAATATTTTTAACAAGCACTTCAGCTTGTCCTTTTTTTTCTGCTACCTCGATCTTAACTATTTCCGCTGCTGCTTTCGAATGTTCAACAGTCGCTAAAACTTCCTCTGCTTCTTCACTTGCAATTGCAATAACTTTATTCATTTCAATTAAATCTTTTTTTAGAATTGCCACTGATGCTCCAGCTTCGTCAAGCTTGTCTAATCCTGAACTCATTCGTTCTGACATGATAACAATATGCTCCTGCTTGTCTTTATATAATAACTTATAACTTTCCAGAAAAGATATTAGTGACTTTGGAGTGACAAAAGTAACTCTGCGAAATCGGTCGTAGTAACTTACACATAATTCTTGAACTGACTCATGAATCCAGCTCATTATATCAATAACCTGATCTTTGACTTTGTCCGTGCAAACAAGCTGAAATTCAGACAAATAGTGCCTGGATACAGCAATTCTTGCATCTTCTGGCCATTTTTGAAACCAATCGATAACACATCCAGATATAAGACCAGGAAACCTTAGAGATCGCATTCGAAACTTTTCACCAACTGGAGAAAAACAAAGAGCTATGTGAAGATTAAATCGAGCGCGTGAAATAAAAAAGTCGTAGAGGTTGTCTTGAGTAGCTGGCCGTCGAGGCTGAAGTTTTTTCATTATTGGGATAAGTTCGGCATACATCTCATCCAGTTCATCTTTCGCAAAGAGATTTGCTATTTCACCAGAACTTAATATGTTATTAATAAATTCTAAAAATGATTCTTCTTTAATTTCATTATCTGTAAATATAAAAGTCATGCCGTCTCCATCGAGACCTGCTGTTCGATATAACAACTTCAGATCTTCAGTTAAATTCCCAGTGTTATAAGAGCGGGTTAGTGTTATTTGAAAAAATTTGTATCCGGCTATAAACGAAGCTAATCTAGTCAAGCTTTGCTTTCCGGATCCACCAACACCAACAAGTAAGGCGTTACCTCTGGGATTACCTATAATTCTTGAAACAATCATAAGATGTTTCAAGGCGTCCATAAAAAAAACCAGATCCATATGATATCCGCGAATGTATTCATTAAATTGCGACATAAATACCATAACTTTTGCTCTTACAAAGTCAAAGCTATTAAGATACAGATAATATAAAATTTATAGCTGTAAGAATGTTAAAGCCGACGACCCCGACTTTTAAAATACCCAGCACTCGGAATTATTATTATAAACATTTCAGTTCGTTGAAAGCCTACTGTTTGTGATTCCCTTGAGTGTGACCGTTTTGTTAATTGTCTGTTTGTTATGAAATAATCCTAACTCGTATTGGTATATAAAGTGTATGTTAAACAGAGTTGCCAATGTTTTGGTGAATAAAGAAGAAATGTAAAAGCGGTTTAGTTTATGGTTTCACAAAACCGTTAGTCCCGAGTAACGTCGAGCTGGTTGAATTTATCATGGCTGCTGGGTAGCAGATGCTGACGGCTCAGGGGGATCAGGATCAGGATGCGGAACTGATGAGCGCTGTGTTTCTTGACTGAAGACAAGCTTTGGAATATTTGGTTGTGGACTTGGATTCCAGTTGGTTGTAATGACTGCACTAAGCAATTTTTCGATTGTTTCACTTTATCGTAGAACAAAAGACTGGCTGGCTGAAGATATCTTATCTTCTTAATATCATACGGGCTGATCGACTGAGACTTTTTCTTGGGCATTAGCAGTAATCCTGTAGAATGAGAGGTATTTGAAGACTGCTGTTCGCATTGGCAATCCATTACGTCCGTTTTTCTTGAAAAAGAATTTGATGGTCTGTATGAAGCGTTGTTGTAGTGTTGTTGCCTTATACCATGTCGCTTGCAAAATACTATGAAGATTTTGGATCTTACTGAAAGTCGTTAAAGAGCTTCATTGCATCGATTAGTTTGGGATAAGGTTGCAATGATAATTTACTTTACCCACTGTTGCATATTATCAAGTGGGTTTAAAAGTTTCACAGTCTCTAAGAATTAACGTTTTGGTAAAAGATTATTATTCAAGTTAATCACTGAAAAGTAGGCTTCTCAATTTTGCATTTAATGCCATTTTCCAGGAAATAATTTACTTGAAATTGTCTTCGCTATTCAGAAGAAATCCGAATTGCTTCACCTGGATTAAGTGGATGCCTAATTGCTAGAATTGACTGGTGTCCTTGTGTAACTTTTTGCAGCGTTTGTTAAGCTTTGTTTTTAACGACGATCTTCAGAACACATTGCGGGCTCAAATACATATTGAATAAATCCATTTCGACATGTACAGTTTCCTTAGTCCGGCACGATTTGATTACTACTCTTTGTTACTACGGTCCCGTACGATTTTAATGAATTTGATCTAATTCATTCATACTGCAAGCTCAAGACGAAACGCAAGCAGCTAGCTTCAAACGGAGCGGTACTGTTTTTGATGTTTTTTCCGCAACGAAAGGGATTAGCTGTGAGTCGTGAAGAGCAGATGCACCAACTATCATCGTTTTACCGATTCCGAGCCAGTCAATCAAGGTAAAGTTCTTCAGAGACAAATTAAGTATTCACAGACACATACAGACACATTTCAACGACTACGCGACACGATATAATAGTACAAATAAAAACGGAAACATTTTTGCTGCGTATTATTCATTTCTTGATTTTTCTTTTTAGCCTCTATGAGAGAGATCCCCTGGTTCAGTTGAGTGCTGGTTATGGACTGATCTTTACTCGTATATGTATTATGTTATACAGAGTTGCCGGAGGATAGTATATTGAAAATGTTGTTGGTTAATATAATGATGGAATGACAGAAAATATTTGTAATAATGAGGAGAGTTTTTAACAAACATTTAACTAAATCGAATTAAGGAAATTATTGTAATTATTGCCCAAGCAGCTTGAAATTTGAAAATACAAATGGTATTCGAGTACCGGGAATAAAACAAATACATTTTGAGTTACCTTGGAATTTCTTCATAGATTTTAGGCGGCTCAAACGACATATCCTCATCATCATCTTCCTGACCTTCAGGGGGATCGCGCAGAAAGTCCACCCAATATGTATTCTCTTCCGGGTAGTATTCAAAAAAATCTATTAAATTCACCTCAGCATCATTTCTCATTTTTGCCAAAAACCAAATTTTATCTTTTTCAGCCGTAAAACGGTCAGATATAACTCTCGTGCACTCATGGCACCATAATTTAAGGATCTGCTCTACGGTTTGACATTCCTCACGTTTGACTTTAAGAATTCCTTCCCAGATCCGAGAAAGATCGCGCAAATTAAATACGTAATGAAAATTAGCTGGTGTTGGTAACATTTTGGACTTAATATTTTGCCAAAATATCCTAGTCAATGGTACCAGAAGGGGGATTACCATAACAACCTCATCATTAAATCGCTCGACACAAAAGTATCCTGCGCCAATACTTTTAAAAATTTGATCCATTGAGTTATTACTCGGTAATGTGCAATTAAAAATGCACAAATGTCGCTTTAAACGATTTGGAATATCGTTTCGTCCTCCCCCTGGATGAATCATGGCTGACAACAACTGAATATCCATTATAGTTGAAAAGTCACCAGGGCGTTCCAAAGAATAAAAGCCCCGCTGCTCTATCATTTGACGCACTATTTCGTTTGTGATTTGATCTCCCCATTCATTGATGACCGGCATATTAATGTCATCAATAAATATGGTCATTGAACGTTGATTTGGTGGTCCATAGGTGGTACCTTGTCTTTTTTCGACATACGATTCAATAATGCGCTGTAAGTTAATATCTTGAATTATTAATAAAGCAGTTTCTTTTTTAATCAGATATATAAAGTTATATGATTTGTATGTTAAATATGATAATAGAAATACAAGAATGGAAGCTAATTTCGAGAAGACGAAGTTTACAGTTTGACCCAGTCATTACTATGACAGAATGTAAGACATAGTCGACCGATTTGGATTAAATGAGTCAATCTTTACTGGTGCTGAATAAAACATTGTAATGAAAAAATATATAGAGGGCTTACCGATTTTCTTAAATTATTACATCGCTCTTATGGCATCAAGAAGGGTCAAATATGGTTTTATTAAATAAACCTGTTTAGTTTTATTGATTATATTGTACTTTTACTATTTAAAATAGGTATAAAAGTCATTGAGATTATTGGAACAGAAACTGTTTAAGGAGTAACAATTCCTGCCTTTATTTGGCTTTAAAAACAACCACTAAAAAAATAAAAGACTTTTAAACATTTTGTTTACTTTTGAAACAGATTTTCCTAGTATTTTCTTTTTAATTTTCCAATGCTTTATATGGCAGCTTTATAATATAGTTCACTGTTGATGGTGATGGAAAATATATACAATTTATAGGGTCAGAAACGACATCTTTACTGCGATACAAGCTTCTGACTAAAATTAGAATATCATATGTAAGGGTATAAACATTTAGGAAAGCTACAGTTAAGTGTGACAGATTGTGAGATACCCAGTACCCAAGGAATTGTGAGTAAAATGAAAAGACATATAGACATGGTTAATACACTTTGTCTAATTATGCTCAGATTTATGATAATCTTAAATTAAACAGGATGGAAGGCAACACCCAAAAAAGACAGATTTTGCTAGGAACATGTTGAGCAACACCTACTAATGCTGTCAACATAAAAGTAGATGTTACAGAAGCTCTACATGCACAGAAACTTTATTGTTTAGTTGCTCCCATGTCTATCATTCGTTTAAACCACAAGTCAGGACTGTATCTTAAAAAGCATAGTGTATAATGTTAATATTTATGTTTAATGTCAAACGTTAAACGCATAGTGACAGTACTTCGATAAAACAAAAAAAATACGTAGAGCTTTACGTTAAATTACGGCTAAATGCCGACTCTGGCAAACCCCGAGTCTCAGATCACAATACTCTTAAGAACTCTTTCCGATTTCCCCGCGATTCGGTATGATTGCTCACTTCTGAACACGAGTATTTCGGAGTCCCTGAGTCTCGTTCGGTGTTGAGCGCACGTCTCGTTTTGCTTCCGTTTTGAGTCGAAGCTGGTCGACACGTTGCTAATCAAAAAAAAATTTGTTCTTTATTTATCTTTATTTACGGAACTCAACTTATTAATATATATTATTTGGGAAAGTCGTAATCCGTCTAAATTGTGTTCCTCGTGATAATCCACGTCTTATATCCTTCATCCTGTGTATTAGCTATTGGCTGTATTCATTATCATCCTTTTGGGGTGTCTCGATGATGATGTTGATAAAACGTTCTGATGCCTTTAGTTTCTTGAACCATATCAATTTTAATGTCCTTGTCTAATTGATCGTCTTTTTGCAATTCCAATGCGAATTTAATATTTTTGTCAAATTAAAAGTTAAAAATGGTAAATGGTAAAAATGGTAAAATGGTAAATGCTGGCAGAAATCCTTACCTCTGTTTGTTCTTTTCTCTGATACAAATCCTTTTTTTCAAAAATTGTATACCCGGTAAACATAGGGTACAAGGGTATTATAACTTAGAGCCAACCGAGGATGTATGTAAAGGTAGAATAATACTTCTCCGACCCCATAAGTATATATATGTGGGAGCTGGAAGTGGTAGTAGAGTGGCCAGAGCCACCAGAAGTGGTCTCAAATACTAGTCTCTGTCTTTCCCTCTTAAAATATACTGAATGGGGTATTCGATTGCAGCGTGAGAACAACGAGGCGGTCACTCTCACGCTAGAAGTCGCTGCTTAATCTCGTGGATCGCACACCACACGAAGTTAGTTTTGTTAATTTTAAGCAACTACCGTCGAATGTGAATAAGCAATATCCAAATATAATAAAAGCCGGTGTTACAACTTTTAATGAAAAGAGGACACTGCATATATTCTTAATCAGCCGAGTCAACTTAGTCATTTCCGTCTGTCCGTCGGGGTGAATCAACAGATCTCAGAGACTTTAAGAGCAAGAGCTACCAAATTGGGTGACAACATTCTAATCTTTTGCACGCAGATCATGTTTGTTTTTTTTGTCCTCGAAAATCATAAAAAGCAATAACTACGCTATTTTAATGATTTTCGGCTTACAGTAAAAGCTTTAATTAATAAATAGGCTCGTGCGAACGTTTTCTGAAAATTTGATTAAAATCGGATAATAAACTCGGGAGTTATAGGTAATAAAGGTGACATTTTGAAACAGATAATTGAATGACAAGGAAATAACTAAGTAAAGTAGGGAAGAAAACATGGAAAAAAATATTTTGGATTTTGTGTGATTTGAACACTCGCTGATCTTACAAAAACAACCCGAACCTAGCACTCAGATCTCCAGGTCATACCCTTACGTAATGGTCGACGATTGTCACAGTATATAGCTTCAACCTTTTTGGCTATAAAAATGCCGTATTTTAATGCAATACAGAAGAACAAATGTGTGTGAAAGGGGTAGCATTATGTTACTTCGCGGCAAACATTTTCATTCTTTGACTGCGATCTTACGGGTTTTTTTCCGTCTTTATAAAATGTATAAAAATGTAATTAATATAACATTTTTGGACTTCGACGGGATTGGTCACGGATCTATCTTGCAAGAAGGAAGCGCAACGGACACTTAGGCCCTTGGACCACAACCAACTTTGCGTATTGGGCTGCAATTGTTTTACACCAATTGTATTTTTCGAACTTGAACTCGAATTGACAATAATATGGCGACATCAATGCAAAACAGAAAGATCGTCCGCAGAAAACTAAAAAAAAAGTACCATAATTCACTTTGTTACTTTTTTTTTTGCACTACCCAGCTTCCTCAGAACTGAAATGAAGTGTATTAATGTAATAAAAATGTTATAAACTAAGGAAACAAGTGAAATAATAATGAGAAAAAGATCTCGTCGGACTTGGCGTGATTCGAACACATGCTAATAATAAATAAAATAGCTAAAATAGCTTTAACATTTTTGGCAATTAAGAGGCGCTTTTATTGGAATAGAGATGCAAAAAATAAGTCTGTATGAAAGGGATAGCAGATCGCAATGCATTGTTTAGCCCGCGTCAAAACTTTTAATACGTCATAGGGTGCATATTTGATTTTTCAGTGCCGCATGTGGTTCCGTAAGTTCTGTATGGATGTGTTGCTACGGTTTTTGGGACATTTAATTAGCAGTGCACACACTGATTGTATTTCGGCACAACGGTAAGTATTGCATCAGTTATATCAGTATATTATTGCTATCCCGTTAGAAACTCATATATCTTTCCATCACTCGTGGTCTCACGGTGACCAACGCATTCCTTTGAAAGTTGTTCATAATTTTTAGCATAATTAGACATTTTGAATTAGCCATGTCATTTCAAACACAATGCTTTGGGTACCGGGTCGATAACACTCAACAGTAACTTTCCTATTTGTTAATGTTGCTGGAGCATTTTTACTAATGATGCCCATGTTTAGTGGAAAATGCTGGGATTACCTAATTTTCCTTTGCCAAAGGTCATTCTGTCGTTATGGGAGCAGTTCCTAAGCGATATGGAAAAAAAACAAATTTATCTTAAAAAAATAATATCGCACTGTTTGCACAAAGGCGGTGCAGCGAGTCTCGCAAGAATCTGTCCGAAAATCTGCCGACGAGTATTCGGATTATAATTTTAATATTACCTACTCTTACCGGATCTTCTTTTTTTTTTCCAACCGTCATAAGTTGATCACTTAATAGGTGCGGATTTCTTTCCTTCTGTCCTCCCTCCTGACCCTTCAAGGATTCAGAGCTAATCAACTTGGTACCTTTCAAATCGTTCGCCCTCGCACAATTCTTGAGGAATGAGAATCGCCTCAAAAAGGATGCTGTTGTCAAGGACACCTACAAAAGTACAGGTTCAACGTCTTTAGTCATTCATCAAATAAGAACAGTTGAATGACATTCTTTTTCCATCAACAGTACTTCAGTCTGATTTTACCCTTCAAATTCTCAAATAGTGTATTTTCCAATTAGTTTTCAATGATGATACACTATGATGTATCGGGTAATCTTACTAAACCCCTCACACACCTCATATTAAAGAATTCTATTTCGAAATGATCAAGGGGATATCGCAGACTACAAGCTTTAGATGGTCACTTTGGTCACTTTGAATCTGAGCAACTGTAATTCCGGTAGTCGAGACTACTGCTTCTTTAACTGGGAGAGATAATTAAAATTGTCCGTATAATAAGGGATCGCTGTTGAATTAGCATCTGTGATATGTGCCTTTGTGAGGTATTCATATGACGAGTCAGCGCAGACTTGGCTTTCCAATGGGAACTGCGAACTCGGAGCGCGTATTCAATGAGAGTTCTAGCTGATGCAATCTTTCGAGTTTGTCTTGACACGTTTCAAACTCGGCCTACATTTTGTCCACTGTGTCTATACAAACTGTTAAGTCGGCTTCATCATATGTGCTAATGTTGCCGGTGCTGAAATGATCCCCATTGCTTTTATTTGACGCTGAGTGGATGCGTGGTTGGCCTTGTAAAACTCAGCATTTGTCACTAAAACATCTCCCTTGCCAGCCAGTTGCAAGCGGTCGGCTTATTGAGACATCTGAGAGTGACATCTGACTGTCACTGTAGAGAGACTTAGAGTAAAACGTACGAGTATTTGCCCTTAACAATGGCGAAAGTCAAATTTGAGCACAGCGAGAACGCGATTACCGCTTTTTCAGATGTTTGTATACGTGTGAGCTTCGAATTATGTACATACGTACAAATGTAAGTATGTACATATGTTGCCCAACTTATGCGAAACTTGTGCTTGCACTGATATATGCAGCACGGTTTGGTTATATGTATTAGCAGATCGGCAAAAAAGGCGAAATGAGATTACAGATCTTGTATTTGTATTCTGTAAATGCAAAGGCCCGTAACTCACTCCAATATGCCAATGTAGCCAGTGTAGGCGCGTATGTACATACATATGTAAGTACCTATCGGCAACTGCCGGACAGCAGAAAGTTTGCGCCAAAAATGCGACTTTCACAGAAATTCGAAAAAGCGATGACGTCGGGGTCACCAATGTATTGGGGATGTGCTATTTTGCAGCCCGAGGGTTTAGCGGTCAAATGTGTACAGATTAGTTAACATGGTGCTGTTAGCGCAGTGCAGATGGCACGGTGCGTTTAACAAATCGTTACGTTAAGGTTCAAATCAAAAGGTAAACAATGAAAATTAGCCTTTTTACAAAAAAAAAAACGAAATTATAGAATCAATAATAGATTAATGTAACTTGAATGGACAAATACAACGAATTTTTAAAAGTGAGGAAATCAGAAATATAGAAGCAAATGAAGAAGTAAACTATAAGAATGACATGCAAAGTTGGAAAGCTGTAAGTATGTAAACAATAAGAATAAAAAAAAAAAATTGCAAAATTAAGAAAGGTGTAAAAAACAAAGAAACAAAAGTAAACGCAAAGGTAACAATATGTAGAAACAAGGGTAGGTACATGTAGGGAAAATTATTTAAAAAAATGTTAATGCAGAAAAAATAGACGTGCAAACACAAAAAGAACGCAATAAAGAAACAAATAAATAAATAAATTTAATTATTATTATTATGATGCAGAGACATACCTGAAAAGAAAATCCTCTCATTAATAATAAGATATAAAATAAAATAGGTGAAGGTCTAAGTGACAGAACCGAAGAATTGTTTAAGACAATGGTCTAACATTTTTTCAAGAAAAAATAATTTTAAAAGCATATTTCGGTGAAAGGCAAATGTCGCTGTAATCCCAGAAGGCTCTCCTATGAAGAAAAATCAAAATTACAGAAGAATATTTAGAAAAAAACTTTAGTTATCATAGTGAATCTGGACACTTCCCTCATATTGTACTAGTCTAAAAGAAAGCTAAAGGTCTAAAAATGTTTATTGATTACAGTAGACTCATGAAGATTTCAAAAAGAAATAATTTTCCCATTCTGGTGATAGATGATCTTCCCGATAAGCTCGCTATTAAAATAAGTCTTTATAAACTAGATTTGGAAAAGAGTTTTATACCACATTTAAATAATGAAGTTCTAATTTATTTAGATTATATTATGGTAGTCAAATTGGTAAGAGCATATAAAAAAATTTAAAAGTTTTTGCATAGACTAGTTGAAAAAAAAAATTGAGCTATGAATAAATAAGTGTGAATTTTGCAAGCAAATATAAATATCTTGGCTTTACTTTATCATAATAAGGAATAAAAGCATATTCAGATGTAATACAATAAATTAATTAATTCCCAGTACCAAAAAATGTGCAGAAAATTCAATGATTTATAGACATATGCTCTTACGTTCGATATTCTCTTTTATAGTAAAATACTTTAATGATCTTAAAAGAGAAAACAGCACCTATGAGTTTAAGGAAACCAAAGTAGTATCTACTAAAATGTTAAAAAATAAAGATGTTATATATGAACCGAAAGATGAATCAGAATTATACTAAGGTGCAAGTTCGATAGGATTTTGAGCAATTTTAAGGAAAACGATATTAAAATTCATCTCCTTTTTTATTTTTCAAATCAAACAATTGCTATAGAAGTTACGTTAACGAGTTTCGAATTATAAATGTTAACTATTGTTATTTTTGCATTTAAATAAAAATAGTCACAGAATATCATTCCCTTAAAATTGCATTTGACAAGAGAGGTATCAGCATGCTTACGAATTGGAACTCAATTAGAAGTAAATGCAACTCAATTTCATTAATATAAGTAAAGTTCACAAGTTGCTGTTAACACAGTGTTGATGGGCTTCTCGTATCCAAGCAAGGGCTACTGTTGAGTTCCTCCAACATTGATATTCACATGCAAACTTAATTAATTTTTTTTACTATGTTTGAATTGAGATCGCATAAAAGAGGCGCTACTGAGAGTTCGAGCTTTATTTATAATATTTTAATAATGCCATGGTTATGGTTTTCATTTTTTTGTGTTTCTGGTTATTGTTATATTGTTGTTATAGAGATAATATTTATTTTAAGTGGAACATCCGATTATCATCGACCGGATAAGGCAATATTCGCATTTACCTTATTCATATTGGTATACGGGAAGTTATTAAAATATAAAGGAATTGTTCAGAACTTATGTGAGTTATAAAATCATGTTTCAATAATTTTGATTTTCGGCACAATTTCCTTTACCTTCTAAATATTATTATTTTTCAAAGTCATATTCACTTATTTTAATCTTCCATCTCTACAGTTTCATATTTGGTTCTCTTATGTTCCTTAACCTTGTGATCTTAGCTTGTGATCACTTAATATGTCAAAGATAAATATGGTCTAAATGTTTTTATTATTTTCGTATGTACTTAAGGTCCTACTACTATAACAAATTGGTTTGTTTATTAAAATTATTAGCGTCGTGGTTACTTAAGATATTTTGTTAAAGTTACGACAATTCAAAATGGGATAATTTAAATTGTATAGTTTATTAAGTATATATGCAGTATATTTTTTGTTTGTAAAAATTACCTTAAATCCTTTTTTTAAAGATAAGGTTTCGATTTTGCAATATCTGCGTAAGTCTAAGAAATGATTTTATATCTTTTTAGGTTTTTGAAATTGGAAATTTATTAATAGCCTTAACTTTGTCTGTGTTACGTTTTACACCATCTGGATCTAATTCAGAAATTCACATTTCTCGAATTGTAACTTGAAATTAGCCTGTTTCAATTTTTGGAAGACAATTTTCAGTGAATTTAGATGTTCATTAAGTGATGTGGAAAATAAAATTTTGTCCTCCAGATACGCAAGACAATGTTTATTTATTAAAACATGAAGGTATTATGAAGGCATTTTGGAACAATTTTAGGTGTATATTCTAGTATACCCATAGTAAAAACGTTGTTTTAATTAATGGAGTTTTTATCCATTTCGATTTGGAGAGACCTTTACCTAAGTCGATAGTGGTTGTTCAGAAAGTTGAACATGCACAATAGCCAGACTCTAAAACCACTTGATATTACATCCAACCAATGAGTGGAATATTTTAAGTACGACGCGCATCTTTGTCAACATATATGTTGTTTAAGAACTATTCAAAATCACATCCGACCAACGCACAAAATGTGGCACTCACCCCTTCGTCAAAGTTCATGTACTGGTGTGAGAAGTAAACATACACTTATATATAACGCGCAAGAACGCCACA
Source organism: Drosophila pectinifera (assembly GCA_008042775.1). Taxonomy (NCBI): domain Eukaryota; kingdom Metazoa; phylum Arthropoda; class Insecta; order Diptera; family Drosophilidae; genus Drosophila; species Drosophila pectinifera. Next base: position 5,419 of record VNKC01001178.1, on the reverse strand, counting down.
AATATTCCTATCGCCCCTGTAAGGCAAAGAATGTCAAGAAATCTCAACTCAGATTACCCCTAGCGTGAAGCATACATATGCATACATCTGTAACTAGTACATAAGTGCAGCAGCTATAAAAAGGCGTGAGCGCCCAATAAACAATTAGTTCCTAACGAAATGCTGATGCGTTTTGACAAGGGACTAGGCGGTTAGCGTTAAAAGTTGCCAGTCGGAAGGAGCGGTCCGAGCTGCACAAGCGATGTACTCTGCTAACAATGACATTATTACCTATAATCTGATGCATATTTATTTTTTAGACAAATATTGCGTAATATAGACAAAGGGTGACATTAAAATTATTATTAATCTGTCTTGCGACGTTGCTTTTTTTTCAAATGCTTGTGTTTGTTGAGTAAGGTCGAAGCATACGGCTACCTTAACATAGCTTTCCATTTATCTATAGACATGGGATTTTTTTTTAATTCGAAAAACGGGAAAAAATTACAATGTATATTTCGATACTGGTATTTTTGTATAAAAACCTACTTATTTACATGAGTTAAAATTTTTTCGGAGCTGCTGAGTGTTCTGCGTTTTTATAGAAGGAAGGCTCTTCAGGAAATTATTTCCCCGTTCGGAGGGGTTCCCCAGAGAACCGTTTCGATTTTTATCATTAAAAGTTGTTGTTTTTTTGTTAATTTTATTTTGTAGTTTTTATTCCCCATTCTCATAAGGTACAAGGGTATTATAACTTTGTGTTATTCGAGAATGTATGTAACAGGCAGAAGGACAAATCTCCGACCCTATAAAATATATTCTTGATCAGCGCCATCAGCTGAGTCGGTTTAGACAAGTCTGGCTGTCCGTTTTTCCGTACGTGTGTACAATAGATTGCAGAGTCTAGTCTCTCATTCTGTTGCACGCAGATCATGCTTGTTTCAAATTTGAACAAGTCCACCTAAGCCCTCGAGAGCCATTAAAAACGTTTAACTGAGCTATAATTGGGATATTTTCAGTGAAAACGGATGATAAGTATATGTGGGGTGTGCTCAAGGTGCGAGCATTCCTGAGAAAACCCTTGACGAGATCAACATCGACCAAAGGAACATCATCACGACGAAGATATATAGTAACCAAACGCAAAGAAAGACGACGAGCTCAAATCCGAGAATGAAACCAATCACAAGCATTGAGACGACGAGCGGAGAGCACGGAGTTGACGCGTTGAAGCCAGAGAGGGCAAACGACAACGAGAAAGACGAAATGAGATTGAGTTAGCAACGAAGACGGTTTTACGACGAGGCAATATCGACGAAAGAGTTTTTGTTTTTCTTATTTCAAACTAATTTACATTTTATAAATAATATAATCATACCTAACCATTAATTTATATAAAACAAACCCACATATATGAATTAATATAAAAAAAGTTATGTATGTTAAACTTATACAAAATATAAATTTGTGTTGGCAGCTCAAATTGGTATTGCTTAACATGTTCCTAGCAACATTTTTCTTTGTTTGTATATAGTCATTTTTGTTTGCCTTCCGCCCTGTTTAATTTAAGTTTTTCGTAAATTTGAGCTTAATAAGAAATAGTAAATTGCCTTCTAATGTCACCCACAATGCTCTGGGTACCGGGTTTCTTACAGTCGGTCACACTCGCATCCGCAGTCTCTACATTTGAGCTGTTTCCTCCAATACAATTCAATTTGGGACCCTTGGTCAACTAATACTCGAATTGTTTTTCATTCTTCGCTTGCATCTTGGACTTCAATTTATTGTTTCTTTTCTCCGTTTCCGATATATATATATATATATATATTTCCTTGGTTTCTTATTGCCCATCTAGTAGACCATTGTGATCTCCCACACTTAGAACATTACTGTTTCTCAAATGTATACTTGTGCCTCAGCTTTAAAGCATAGTCTCGCTCGAAGCACAAAACTCAAATTTTTCTGCGATGTCTAGGCTACTGTATTTGTGTCCTTGAGCTCGACAATATTGCAAGTAGCCTTATAACTCATAACCGCTAGGGACTCTAGTTAGTACTTACTTCGGAATGTATGTAACAGGTAGAAGGAGGCATCTTCGACTCCATAAAATATATATATTATTAATCAGCGGAACCAGCCGAAACGATTTAGACATGTCCGTCTATCCATCCATGTGAAACAACAGATCTCAAAAGACTAGGAGCTAGAGCTGCCAAATTTGGTGACAACATATATAAAGTTTTTTTTGCAAAATTAAGCTACGCCCTCGAAATTATAAAAAACTTTAATTTTTTAACTAACTTTTTTTATGTTTCGACCACGCTTGACGCCAAGACTGCAGAACAGAAAGAGTGTGCGCAAAAAGTTACACAAAATAACAAAATTAAAAAAATCAAGTTATTTATTATTCTTCGATCTGTTAAATTTAAATGTTTACGTGAAAATAATCGTCTGCTAATAGTAGTACAATTATTCAAATATTCAATCAATGAGATGAAAAGTAGTAAATGTTAAGTTTTGGCTCTTGAGTAAATAAATTGTTCGAGGCTACAAGTTGAAAATGTATACTTTTAACATCCTGTTCTTTGTATTCGGTATCTTGTAAATAATTTTCACTAAGCTGCCATTTTGACTCACCCTCATTTAGATATCCTCACAACTCTTGATATACGCTTCTGTTTTGATTGAAAACATTGTTTTTATTATTTAATTGTTAACTAACGTTGTATGAATTAAATATTTTTGCTGATAGTGGAGTTGTGGTGTTGGATAGAATGGGTTTTGATTAAACTGTGACCTGTTATACTAATAAGAAAACGGATATTTTTTGTAATTTGAGCATTTTACATGTTATTAAAATTTATATTGAAATGCTTCATATTTTTACTATTATCATATAGCCCTTCTTACTGAGCACGTTTTAGTTTAAGTACCGGTAAAATATATTATCATGCCAATGTCGTGTACATTATACAATGTTATTTCCTTCTTAAAAGATTTTTTGCTATTTTGTTCATCGCTTGGGTGATAGGGCTTTGTCGGGTAAAAAGGGGAGAATTTTTTTTTGCTACAATCGAATCAAATTAAGCTAATTCAAAATATAACGTACCCAAACCGAAAAGTAAAAAGAAAAAAAAAACAAAAATGTAGGAGATATATGCGAAGGAAGATGGAAGAAAAGTTCAAATAATGGTTTAAAACATGCGTGCCTTTCAGTTTTTCTGTTGTCCCGTTCCGTTAGGCCGCACGGAGTATTCAGTTAGAAACTAACAATAAGAAGTGTTATCGACTGTGAGATACCCGATACCCAAAATATTGTGTGTGAAATTGACTTGACTAATTTACTTTTACTAATTGTCCTTAAAAGTATGAAAATCTTGACAAACACCGAAAACAGGCAAATGTTGATAAGAACATGTTGAGCAACACCAGTTGAAGCTGCCAATGCAAATATGAATGCTGCATAAGTCTCGCATATACACACAATGTTAACCGATCTGCTATCACTTTCACACACACTTGTTCCTCTGTATTCTACTCAAAATTCCCATTTTTATTGGCAACATTGGCAATTATGTTATATATTTCAGAAAATATTTTATTGAGTTATTTGTTTAATCTACTTACTTTAAACCGAAAATCAGAACTACAGCTTTGTTAATAGAGTCGGAGATGTCTCCTTCTGCTTGTTACATATATTCTTGGTTGACACCAAGTTATAATACCCTTGTACCCTATGCTTTCTTGAAAATTAGTATTGATTCTTCGATTTTGTATTCCTTGATGTTCTTGGTGAAGAGCATTTGGTGACGGGTAAAACTTGCTGAATCCTTTGTGTTTTGTTTTGTTGTAGTTTAGAGCCGCTACATAAAATCATCTCTTTGCTCGAAAATGGTAAGAATAGCGCGATCCCCCTTCGTATACTGGATTTTTCTGGATATAATAGTAATTGGATAAGGTATTGATCTGATGATTGTCTTGGCGCCACGGGATTTTATGGTTGTATTGGCTGTTGTGGCTCCGCAGAGGCTGGATCTATTCGTCGATTAAGAGTTGTTTACAGAGCTTAGTGTACAGCAGTTGTGTAAATCTTACAGAATCCTTGGAGCATCACCGTTTATTTGAAGTTCTCTAAATAAAACGCTTTCCTTTTGTTCAACTCAAGTCAACTCTTCCAAAAAAATACAAAAGTACTAACAGTTGGTGGATCCCCCTTGAATGTTGAAATATTTGTAATCTGAGCCAGTAATTGGTTCAAGTTTTGAACTGATAATTGGCTTGGCGTCACAGAAGTTGGTAGTTGTCCCGGCTGTTGTGGTTCAATTTTATTTTCAAAAAGTTTTTGTTAGGATTCACCAAACTTTTGAACTGATTGAATTGGATTTATATAGTTGTCAATTGAAACTTTCACACAGTGCTTACTTACTCTTAGGTTCTTTTGTTTAACAGTTGCGGACAAATCGATTCAATTGTGAGCAATTCCACACGCTAATATGGATATACTAGTTGTTTTTCAGAAGTTGGGCTTGTACTACATTTATGTTATACATATTGTTGAGGTGGCGCAATTTCAATTTAATCGGTGTTAGTTTGCATAATAGATCTTATTGGATTGAATGTGGTGATAATGGGATAGGAGACGCTTATTCAATTGGGTTAGCATTGAGTAGCTGCTAATATTGATATGTTACTATATATTACATTTATACTTCTGAAACTTTTAATTAAAACCTTTACTTTTAACCAACTTTCTCTATTCTTTTTATGGCTAATATTTAATTTGAACTGTTTGATTATACATTTGAAATAGGTAGATGAGAGGTCACCAGAGCAATGCTCATAGGGTGAATAGTCATGGGTAGGAAAGGTCACTCTGCGATCTCAGTAAATACTAACATACATACTAACTCCTATATTCCAGCTCCTAATATAAGAGAGCAAGACTCCACCTCAAATCTAAAGCCGAATTCTAAAGAGTGTTCCGAGTGTACAAAGTCTTAATCCAAACACATCATTGCACGTTACAAGGAAGGCGAAGTACATTTACATTGCATTTTACATTGGGTCAGCCGTCCGCCGCAGCATTAATCTCAAAATATTTTTTATTCAAAGCAACTGTTAAAGGAAGAGCGCAACTAAAATTCGCAGACAGCCGGACAACTCAAAGTGGACCGCAATCCAAAATCAATAATAACACGTTTAAAACACGTATAACACAGCTATGGTATGATATTCGGTATAAAAAAAAGTAATGTGATACATAATAAATATATCTGGTTTGACGTGGGTGTTCAGCAAAATCGTATTATAAGTTATGATGATTAATACACATTAAACATTTTCCATCTTCATCCCGGTCGCACTCGGAGTCAGACTCACAGTTAGTTAATCGAGACTTGTTACAAAATAAAACTTTTTATGTTTTTAGAACTTTAGAAAA